>JARUKP010001065.1:0-10045 GCA_029874955.1 Octopus insularis
ATATATATATATATATATATATATATATATATATATATATATATATATAATATGACAACAAAAGAATGAATGAGAAGTTGATATTCTGTAAAATAGAGGAATTTATCAATAATTATAATGTGACAATTAGTTGGCTGTCTTAATAACTGATGAGATGCCAGAGCAGACTCCAGCCCCGGTATCCAAAACTCTGAGTTTTATTATGACAACCAACCAATTGTCACATATTATATTTATTGATATATATATGACTTACGGTGTTGTAAACAATTAGATTGCTTAAAATAAGAGCTAAACACTTTAATGCTGTAGTCAAAGCACATAATTGTATACATAGATGCTCACAAGGTTTGTAATAGCCCAAAAAGCAGCTGGCGAGATATTCTCAGACTGAAATGCATGTTCTCAAATCTATCTAAAGTCATACAGTTTAAAGTATTTTTGAAAAATTTCCTGTTCAAAAAAAAAAAAAAAAAGATTACGACCTAACTATATTACAATAAAAAACCCAAAGTCCAGCTCCAAGAAATCACCTGTGTTGCCATAAAGGGCATTAATGTCTACGTGAACACGATCCAAACATTCTGATTGGCTGGTTTGTAGCCAGTTAAGCATTAGGCCTAGAGGCAAGATTTTTTTTATTTTCCTACCTTAATAATTCTACCGAAAATTCTAGAAGCTTGACTGAAGGTTATAAAAAAACTGGGATATTGAATTCTCACACAGAGCAACTGCAGTTACACAGAATTCTGTCGGTTAGTTTTGTGGTAAGGTATTCACACTCTTTCAACATATTCTGTATTTAACAACCATGAACGTTTTACATATAAGTATATTATTTCATGCAAAGACTTAACTATCAGAGTCACTATCTAGAATATACTGTTTTACTTAAATAATTGTTGTATATATGTAAATGCAAATGTTCCGTGTACTAAAGAATATGGAAACGTATATCAATATTAATGTGGTCATTTTGACCTTAAAATGCATCCCACTTTATATTGTGTGCTATCAACAATGACTTAATGACATCCACCTTATGAAACTCCTGTTCCAGCGTCACGGGTAGCTATATCCTTTTCACCACCTCTTCTGTGGACATGCGGTGGAGACGGTAATTTGTTTCACGCAATTGGAAGCACACTTTTCGACGCACAAGATTTAGTCAAAATCTCACCAAATCAATTTCTTAATAAGCGTCCTTCCGATAGCTTTAAGTGGTGAAGTAAGGGACTTAAGCACAACTCCTACAGGTACCATTTCGTGTCAGGAAATTAAACTAGAGATATTATAACACACGTCCAGTTCCCAACAAAAGCGTTTAGATCAATTGTACACAGTGAAACTTTAAGAGATAAAAGGCCTTCACACTACTACAAAGAATGAAGGAACTGCTAGAAAATAAATCCTAAGAGGAATTTTTCGTGACACAGTTGTTCCTGTCATGTTTATTGCCGATTGTATAAGAAGTTTTAGCAACAATAAGGGATAATTATCGGAGGGTATTATCGACATTTCATTTCAGCTTCCTCTACTACTTTTGTTTCCCTTTTTTTAAAGCGTTGACGGAGTTTCGTGAACTTAGTGAAGGGAAAATATCCAATGAAAGCAAAAATGGAATGTTTTGAAACACTACGTTTTCTGCACATTTAGCTTTCCATTTCAGAAATTCGGTGCGAATTTCTCTAGTTCTAATTCGCGCAAGAAAAATCATTCAGTGTTGGTGTCATTACAAATTCAGCTCGAATTTTCGTACACAATTTTATTCCTTTCAATCTGCTTCTAAGCAAGTGGAAAACGTAAACGCCAAGGATTAACAACGAACATGTCGCCTGACACTTATAGGAAGGCCTTAATTTCTCTTTGATTCTTCTTCGAAATATTATTTTCTCATGGACGCTAGTGGTGACAGTAGTATTCGGCCTTACAGTTTTTTTTAAGCACATGGCAACCGACAGCGGTCACTTTGCACGCTATAAACCACCCAGTAATGTCAACTTATGGAGAAAAATCGATGACGTCCAACTTCAATTTACGTAACGTTTACAAATTGGTTTTTATCATAGCTGATCTTCCATATCCAATTATTGGAGCTTATTTTCTTCATCAGTTACGTAACCTAGTTTCTTTTTTTTTAAATTAAATATTAATTGATTCTTCGACTAATTTCTTACCTGCCAAACAAAGACGCTTGATTTGTTTTTCTACTCTTCTCAATTTATATCTTCCGGGAGTTGCAGCGTCAGAGAAATTCATTTCAACTTCATTAATTTAGCCAGAGATGATCAAGAATGTTCGTCATTGAGTTAGAAATCGTGTATCTTGTTAAAAAGCAAAAGTTCATCCTCATATCAGAGATCACATAGGAACTTCTGCTACACTGGGTACATGTTCTCAACGCATACATACAGATATTATTGGCCTCTTATCGCCTGTGCAGGTCTATATCTATCAGTTGTCCTGTATTGATTGTTTATCTGTATTGAAGATTTATCTGAACCAGTAGCGAAATCATTGCTTTTTAACTGGGTTTCGTTTTGATTAATCAATTTATTTATTTTTTGGTGGGAGTGGCTCCAACCATGACAACAGATAGGGGCCTGCAGTTTGAATCTAGTTTATATACTGAATTAACCCAACTGTTGGTTGGTAAGAAGACTTGTACTACGATTTTTCATCCTGCGGCAAATGAATGATCGTACATTTTCATCGCCATCTTGAAACATCATTTAAGGCATCGTCTACGGCAATATATGTCCGAGTCATCAAAATTACTGCCCAGACAAACAATAAAAACTTATGTTCTAACCGACATCATTACCTGGTCTCATGCTTTGTCCCTAATGATGCAGTGCAAAAGCCCTTTAATATACCACATACCGTACCTTATGATCTTCTGCAGATATACATTAAACATTTCGTAAATGATGTTCACAGTGAAAAATAAGAGACAATTGGGATCGACAGAATGAAAGAAAACATTTACAATTACTCAAAGGCACATCTTTACACCCTACGTGAAAATTACTCATACATACACAGACACCTTCAGCATAGAATGCTATTGTTCCTCGAAAGACAATACTATCAAAAATGGTAGGAACCTGAATTGGCCTGCCAAGTACGAACACCTATATTATATGCATAAAATAATTTTTTACCCTACAATTTACAGATAGTTGGGCTGTTTTGAACTGAGTATAATTGTGAAGCTTTTACTGTTTCACACACACACACAATTGCCTACGTTCTGTTTCTCTTTCTAACAAAGTCAATTCAACAAAATTCCTTTAGGAAGGATTCTACCTAGATTTGGACCATCGCTCATACTTGAGCTTTGGGCCAAGCCCTAATTACATTGCCATAAAAGTCAAGTATCGGTTACGAGAAATTAAATGTATTGCCATAAAAGGCATTAACGCCTGCGTGACACTGGTCAGACTAATCAGATCAACTGGTGTATAGCCAAATAAGCAGAAGACTTGTAAATAAGTTTTGCAAATATTCTCGTCTAGTAGTTCTGCCGAAGAATCTAGAAGTTTGACTGAATGTTATAAAACGGTTGGGATATTAAACTCTAAAACACATCAGCAGGTACATCACAAAATTCTGTCGAGTAGTTTTGTGTTAAAGTGTTCTCACTCTTTCTACTTATTTCATATGGAATCATTATTATTAGTGTGGTCATTTTGACCCTCACATCCAGCCTCATCATATTGTGTATTCCTAACAACGATTTAATGACCAGAGCAACTAAAATGATGGTCCATTAAATACTTTTTGAACTGTTGCAAAAAAAGAAAATTATATATTTCTCCGTGTAGCAATCATTAGAAGATTTTAATTTTAAAAAATCCATAAAAAATTTCCTACTCTGCATTTTGAGCACTTCAAATTTGCATAATTTTGTTTGAATATGAACCAAATTAAATTGTGTAATTCTTTTCCTATTAAAACTTTACAGCCTTATAATTGCAAACGTCTAAGTGAATCTCCATTCGAACGACCAACTATATCTAAAGGAACTGCTTACTGTATAACCATGAAAACAAGTACAACCTCTAAATCTTACATTGGATTAACTATAAATTCACTTAAAATAAGACACCTTCAGCATAAAAACACATTTAATCCCATCTTAGATATACAGTCTGTCTTTTCTGCCCTTAAAGCGTAAGTAGTATAACTAACAAAACGTTGTCTACTGGATGGAAATTCTGAATTGTATAGTGGTGTACATAATTGTTTCTCATGCACTTATAATGGTATGTATGTTTTTCACACACTCATCAGATGACGAAGGATGAACATTAATTGAGTCAATTTTGTTTGTAAATAACGTCATAGAAAAATACAAGTCCCGAATTACAGGTTTATTAGACTGGAGTTTAAATCGGGTTGTACGGCGTTTAAACAAGTATGAAGAAAACATACCGTGAATAGGATGCAATCCTGTTGTAAGGTTACCACCATGCCACTACTAAGTATTTTCAGCTGAATGGACAAAGCAGTTCAAAAGGCAGTGCCTTGCTCAAATACAACGCTTTAACTGGTCTAAAAGAGAGCCCATGACTTAATCACTGTGATCCTAGTATCCTTAATCACTAAATACGCCTTAATACATATGTAAATAAGTTTACAAAAAACATGAAACATGCAACAATTTTCTCTTTATGTAGTGAATTATTGAATCTCAAAATATCTAATAATTCTACGCCTACACCATCCCTCGATATTAAATTATTTTAAAATTATATTTAGTTTCTTCAAATTTTTCTGTAAATTTTTAATATTAAATTTAATTATTGACGTCTTATTTATAATAGACTAAGACTGAATAGTTAATGAAAGAGACTTCCCTCAAGAAATTAAGTCTTATGTTACTAAAAAGACATTTATTCGTCTATGTCTTGTGGGTAACACTTAAATATGTATTAGTTTCAGTTGCTTGTTTGCATAATTCAGTATTTTAAATTCCTCAAGCTATTTTGATATTTTAAAATATATATTTTTTATATTTTGTATTCGGTTGGCTTAATTGTAATACAATGAGCTAGTCAGCCCTCTCTTTCTTTACATTTCCCATCCTATTACTGTCCAGAATTTTATAATGCATGCAATATTTTACGAGTAGAAACGTTAGCACGCCGGGCGAAATGCTTAGCGATATTTCGTCTGCCGTTACATTCTGTGTTCAAATTCCGCCGAAGTCGACTTTACCAGTTACGCACTGGGGTTGATGTAATCGACTTAATCCCTTTGTCTGTCCTTGTCGATGCCCTTGTGGGCAATAAAGAAATAAGAAACGTTAGCACGCCAGGCGAAATGCTTAGCGGTATTGTGGCTTGCGAATAATTCTGTTATATTTTTGATTTGAAGGTTTGTGTTGAAATTGTTGTTACTGAACTTTTTCTTGTTGTGTTGTTATTAATTGCGTTCTGCAATTAATTTCCCTCTGTGAGGGATGGGGTAATTATCTATTTTTGTGGAATTTTTCCACAAATTTTGTTAAAAAATGAATATTTCCTCTGAAGAGGAAAAAAATTCTGTGATAAAATGAATGAAATATCAAGCATGCCGACTGCAGAGAAACTTGTTGAACATCCAAAAAAGATAAATTTTGCAGCTGTGGCTGGAATCAAAAAATAAAAATTGTGTATAGAGCGAAGTGTGCTAATGCAGCACCAAAACATGTTTGCGAAGGAGGGATACGACATAAAAGCCACCCTCCCGAGCGAAATCATTAAGAAAACTGCCAAGAAAATAATCATGTTTAAAACCCTGTTAATGAAAGAAAAAAAGACTAGACTCGACAAAGCACCAAAAGAAGAAAAAGAAAAATGCTTACAACCGATCTGGCAGGACAGCGTACCTGACCAGAGCGAAATGTTTTGCAACTGTAGTGGTTTATTTCAAGAGTGAGAAGACTAAAACTCACTCAGTGAAACCCTTGAGAACTACAGACATTGTGTTGCTGCCAACGTACTTAAGGATTACAACGCACATCAAGAATTACAATAAAAGAGATCCCGCCAGAAATTGACATCACATGGTTATACTCAGTCCTACTGATGGGCCTCAAAAATCCACTAGCAGAACTATAAGGGGCAAGGCCTTGAGGTCATCATCCAAGCGGAGCCACAAACCCTGGAAAATATCGTGGAAAATATACACCTTGGAGAAGAAACCGCCTTACGGGTAATGGTGGAGGGAAGAAGACCCCGGTGCTTCAAATGTGGAGAGAAGGGCCACATTCAGGCAAATTGTCTTACCTGTAAGGTGGAGACGGCCCAAAAAGAAGAGGCAGTGACACAGAAGACCGACCAACAAGCTTCCAGTAATGAAAGCACTCAACCAGCTGGGAGTTAAGGCGGATGGTCGACTGTAAAAAGAAAAAAGTACCCAAAAGGAAGAACCCCAATCCCACCCCCTCAACATCCAGCACGAACAAGAAAAAAGCTCTCTCAACAGACATACACGAAATCCAAACGACCACTCCCCAAAACTATTCGCCAAAAAAACGCAATATCCCCTCCCTCCCCTCCAGCCCTGATATTTCACCCCTCCCATCGCCCTTCTCCAGTCCGGATATCCCTTTCCCCGTACATCCCCTCTGCCCAGCCCGGAAAAATCATCCCTCCCCTCCAGTCCCGGAAAAAAAACTAGCAAAACAAACTATTATTAGTGGCAATAAATGCCAAAAATGAACAATTGTCAACACGTATTAAAAATATCCCATCAGCAAAAATATACAAAGAACACTATACAAAACTTCTGGAAGGAATTTTGATATACCGCATAGACGATACAAATCTCGAAATATTAAAATCCTACTTTTCCACAGACATAGGCCCTCCGAGGTTGGACTTCAGTAAGTCTATGTACGAGAGCCTATGTCAAACCACACCATGAGCCTTTGTAAAGGAAAAAGACAAGGCCGAAAGCCACTGATGCCAAGGTAAGTATATGGCTTATATTCATGCTGGTTGTTTGAATGTGCGTGGCCTAGAGTCAAACTGGAAGCAAAGTCGCTTCCTTAATGGTACCAGGTCACGTAATTTGGATGTCATTGTTGCTACGGAAACTCGGTTAAGAGGACCAAGAGATCTCCTCCTGCTTTTGATGGCTACGAGAGTTTTTTTCTCTCGGGGCTGTCCTGCTGGCGGAAGGTGGGTGTTGGTCCTGTTAAAAAGAAACCAGGTTTTTGAGTTAATTTTTTTCAATCCAGAAGGTAGGCCAGTCGTCGTGAATTTGACGCTCAGTCGTGATAAGATTATTAGACTGGTTGCAATTTATGCACCCACTGAAAACGGGCAAAGTGAGTATCTTCGGAACCAGGAGAAGTTTCTCGGTACATCACATTCTCTAGTTGTGTAGATTATGCTGGCTCGTGTTCTGATAGAAGAGGTAATCCTTGCTTCCTGGAACTGCTAAGTCACTTTGAACCAGCAGATCCTTATAGACTGGAATTTCCGAACGCTCCATTGTGGACATGGTCAAACAGCGACAGATCTTTCAGTTATACCTAGATATGGTGTTAATTAGAAAGGATATTGTTAGGTGTCCACAGTTTTTCCTGGTCAGCTACAGTGATCATGAAATGGTCACCTGTACTCTCGACATAGATAAGTTATATAATTCAGGATCCGGCAACTGGAAACTTAATACGCCTCTTTTGGCGATTAAGGAGTACAAAGACCGGATTAAGTTATTGATTCAGAGGGTATTAACCGGATCTGTTATTAATAACAAATGGTGGTATGCCCTCAAGCAAGCCATTAAATTTGAGTCTATTAGATATAGCATATGTTTAGTGGCCAGAGAGATTAGGAACGGATTAGCATTAGCTAAGGACTTAGTGGAAGCAATGGAATCTGGCTCTGCAGCTCAGGTAACGGTCAAGAAACTGGCGTTAAACCAGCACCTCGAAGCCCAACATATGGGTTGTATCGTCAGATCTAGGATTCGTGCATTGGGTTGTGAAGAAATCAAAGATGCAGGATGGGCCCAAGTGGTGGAAGCCTAACGTGGTAATTATGGCACAATTCGATCTTTGATGAACCAACGAGATAAGTTGATAAACAAGCCAGAGGAGATGTGAGGTCTTTCAGAAGCACTTTGCCTAGCTTTTCGGGGTGGGGATGGGGAGACGGGACAGTAGGAGGGACCTAACGGACTTCCTCTCCGGGCTGCCGCACCTCTCGGACCAGGACGCGGATTGTTGTGAAGGGCAGATCACGCCCGAGGAAGTAATTGAGGCTATGGCGGACTGCGACGCAGGTAAGGCGCCAGGACTGGATGGTCTACCCTATGAACTGTATAAGAGTATGCCAGACTTGTTCGGGCACCTACTGGTGAATGTCTACGCAAACTGGCAGCAGAATGGGTTTATTCCTAGATCTGTGAACCGGGGAGTAGTGACGCTTGTCAGAAAGGACTCGAACAAGGGGGATTACATTGATTGGGAAGGCACAGATATGTGCCGTTCTCGGTAGAACCATTCAGGATAATCTCCAGGTCAACTGTGGCAATCTTCATTGTTAATTGCAGTTGTAAAAGTCCACGGCCACCCAATTTTCTTGGCAGGTAAAGTCATTCTATATCTTTCTTAGAGTAGTGCATTCTATGTATTGTCAACTTTTTCATATTTTTCTGTCAAGATTACAAATTTCAGTAATTGATCAGTTAATGATACTGAAACTGTAAGTCACGACTTGTATGGCTAAAGTATTGATCACTTCGATCCTGTTTCTTACATTCAGCTCTGTCTTGAGTATTGCCCTTACCCTGCAATAAAATTCTCTTCTGATCCTTTTCCTCATCACGGAATGTTTGATTCCGTTCCCTTCAAATACCCCTACGTATAGTTTTTTTAGCTGTATAAGGCCTCTGCCACCTCATTATTATTGTTATTATTATTATTATTATTATTATTATTATTATTATTATTATTATTGTTATTATTAGTTGAATCCAAATCTCAACCAGAAACGTCAAGGGACAACAAGGTCTTACATTTAAAGATGTTAATATACGAGGTATCATGCAGCTGAAAACATTAATGTCTGTGAGAGAAAAAACAAACACAGAGTCAGTAAGACTGCATTTACACGAAGAGGATTTCACGCAGAATATGTGGATTAGCTATAAATATGATCTTTTATATTTCACTTATTTGGGGGCTGCCAGGGATTTGGTCCACATACTTGTTTACTCATCTTGATATCATTCTAAGTGCTCCAATAATAACAGGTAATGTTGTTATTTTGAGATGCTGCATTCTTTCAGTTTCAATCTCCAGGTCCTTTTATTTCCTCAGTTTATCATCATCATCATTTTCATCGTCATCATCATTATCGAGTTCAAATCCCACCACAGTTACCTTTGCCCTTCGTTCTTCTGGGGTCAATGAAATAAAGAACTAGCGTCAATGTAAGCGCAAAAATTCTCGCTTCAAAACTTCTGGTCTTGTGCTTAAATCAGAAACCATTTTCATCATTGACTATTTATGCTGAAATTTGTTACTTGCTTACTATACTTAGTTGAAAACATTTCCTTTTCCTCGCAGTATTAACATTTTGCAGTAAGATATGCAAAACATGCCATAACTTCCCTTTTCATTTATTTGAATTATATTAATGCTGATCGTTCCTTTCATAACTATGAAACTTTACTCTCAGCCATATTGATCTGATAACCGATAACTCTGCCACACAATATAGGTTTTCTTCTGTTTATTTATTAATATATTACACAAATGTAATATATCTTTAATCCACATATATAGTCACAAGACCCATTACTTATACATATACTCATGCACACATGAGCATTCAAATGTACAACAGCATATAGACACACACCAAACTTTCCGTTTAGTATGAAAAGTGTAGTTACAATACTTAGCCTTGTTTTTGATTAAATTTTGATACAGGTAGTAAAATGCCTTGCAGTTGTACAGAAGCTTTGGTAAGAGTAGTTCAGAAATTCATATCTAAATACGAACACGACTCTCCCCTTAAAAAAAATAAGAAAGAAACTG
>JARUKP010001066.1:0-10045 GCA_029874955.1 Octopus insularis
TATAACGAACATTTGGGTGAGTGCGCTCTTTGTATGAAATTGTATGTAATCGTATAATAAATGTAATAATTAAATTTGTAAAACTCGTTGTGTTAGCTCTGCGAGCGAGTCTTCTGAGAGAAACACGACAGCCACACAGTGGAACTGAACCCAGAGTCACATGGCTGGGAAGCTAGCTTCTTACCACACAGTCACACCTGTGCCTATCCACACAGCCATACCTGCACCTATGTATGTTATTCCATGTCCAATGTGTCGCACAGTAGAAGGATAAGCAGTAATCAGGTGATCCAGTGGTACAGAGACAATCATACATGAATAAAGGTGGTGGTTGTTAATTTGTTCCAGGTAAATACTGATAAAATATGTTCCAGCCATGACAATCCCATCCTTTTTGTTTTCTGACAGTGTATCTAGGATTTCCTTATCTAATGTGTCATTCATATTTTAAGACTGCAGGATATTGAGGGAGATTTGGTTACTATATCTAATTAGTCAAACAATTATGTAAAGGCTTCCTTGAGGGTTCGCATTTTAGCCATAATTATTGTGTGTGAAATGTTGTCTTAAGACTTTGTACTTCAAGATTATTATTATTAATAGATATCTACTAACCACCACTCAGTCAAAGAGGATTTTTTGTCTTGCAAATCACATGGTGACATTACTTGTGCTGGTGCCACAAAAAAAATAAAACAGCCAGTACATGCTGCAAAGTGGTTGGCCTCCAGGCATAGGAACCATGCCAAAGGAAACATATTGATGCTTGATGCATTACTTTGATTTGTTAGATCCTGTCTAACCAGCCAGTCTATACCAGCTTGGAAGACAGTCATTAAAAGATGATGATAATGATGATTTCTCAGTTTTTGATGTGATAATATTTAATCTTGTTAAGTTGACATTTAGTTGGTGTGGTTAATGTCATGCAAAAAAGTAAGGCAACAAGCTGGCAGAATCATTAGATGTCTACTTTTCATCCTATCAAGATCAATGATATAAAGTACCAGTGAAGTACTGAGATTGATGACTAACCACCCCTCTTAAATTGCTAGCTTTGAGCCAAAATTTGAAACAATTTTCTACAGAAATGTACTTATCTATTGAAATCTTCATTTGTTACATTCACATAACTTTTTCACTTTTATTTCAGGTCAGTTCTCTCTTCCATATGACAAGAGGCAGTTGTATGACTTTGACAACAGAGTCCCGTTTTTGGTCAGAGGCCCTGGCATAAAGGCAAATCAAACCCGCAATGTAAGCACAGTTTAGACACAACATTCATTCACCAGTCTGATAGTTTCTTTGTAAGTTCTTGCATTTAAAAGTGTGTGGTCAACACTGCATATTTGATATTGTAAATTTGCTGACAGAAACACTTCAAGGATATTAAACAATACCAACTCACCCAAGACTGCCCTTAGTTTTATAACATAAATGTCATGTTTTAAAGTGATCAAAATTAAAATCTTCCATAAAAGTTTCATGTTAATTCTTGTTCCTAATACCAATTTAATGACAAAGCTTTTTAACTAATTTCTTTGTTAATACAGTTGAATATGTATCACCTGCTATATACTATTTTGTTGTTGTGTTATGCTGCCAAAACTTTTACAACTAATTTAGAGATCCTCTTCTGGCTTGACTATAAGTTTTGATGTCTACAACTTGACATCATGTCTTAAACAAAACCTGTTTACATTGTTATTATCCTTAGGAAATTTATGAATATCACAAAACATAGTGACTAAGAGATTGGTTCAGTTACTAACACTAAACTTTCACAAAGATTTCTTGAATCTGTTATGGTAGGCAAACACGTACAAGGCATATTTGTTTCTCCAACCAAAATTATAGAATTATTGATGACTAATTGCTTTTGTTTCTCAAGTATTTTGACATGTAATGTCAATTAACTATTTATTTCTACTTTGTTTTTGTACTTTCTTTAAATCAGGAACTTGTATTGAATATTGATTTTGCTCCAACATTCCTTTCATTGGCGGGGATCAAAGAACCTGGGAAGTTTGATGGGAAATCCTTGCAGCCATTATTAACAGCCAATAAAACTGACACCAAATTTCGGAACAATTTCCTTATTGAGCACAGTGGCGAATTCCATGAAGAGGTGAAAAACTGTCCTCAGTACAAGAACCAAGGGATGTCAGTAAGTAGCACAAATTATCTTCCTTTTGGTAGTCTCTCTTGAGTTAACAATGACATTGGTTTTTACCTATACAGGATGAATTTCATATGTTTAGCTATTGTATTATAGCCACCTCTTGTAATCAGAACTAAGGCCTAGATTACTGCCTTGTCAAAGGCAAGACATTAACAAGATGATTGGAAAATTTGTCAGTTTCAGCACTGGAGCAATTTCTCCATTACACTACAAGCTAATTAGACTTTTGCTAATTACACACTACTCCTGCTGCTTCTTACAATAGTGAACTATTCTTAACCATGCAACCTATTTGCGATCATGCAGAGAGGAGCATTTAAGAGCTAAATGTCTTAACCATAGCTAATCTGCAGCTCTGCTGACAGAATGTAAACCATTTACTTAATAGCTGATGTTCCAACACACTATCAACTCTATCACCTACAATCTCTTGCACATTATATAAATTGTGAGGAAATGATGATCTAAGTTCTCCAAAGTAAAAGTTTGACTGAAACTACTCTAAACTATTAAGGTAACCCGTATGTGGCTACTTGACCTGCTAGAAATAACAACCAAATCTCCCTCAAACCATATCCTATCATCCAAATTATCCCTGAATTATTTTAAAAATGTAATGTCTGATTTGTTAATGCTACCCTACATAACTCAATTTTTGTTGTAGTTAGTCCAACAGACATTCAAGGTTGCAGTTTCAGCTGAAGTAACTGAATGGCTGCAACTTAAACGAACTTTAGACTTGAAACTTCTGGTGAAAACTTGGTCCTGAAGACAATGTCACAGGCATGGTTAAGCAATTTGCTTTCCATTTGGAATATGGCCTATTAATTTAACCAGTTGTGATTGATGTACATTATCATCATCATCGTTTGAGAGAGTATTCTCTACTTCACCAAATCACAGCCCATCAGCAAATACACAAAGCATATATACATTAAGTATATGTGGTCAATGATATATATATTATATAATATAAAATTAAATAAAGTATTATTACCATTATTAATGATAATAGTAAAGTGGCCAGCAAGTTTAACCTATATAGGTGAAATATACAAATAAATAAAGTAGGGTATCAGAGTATCACTTGCCAGAAAGAGGAGCTAACACTCCAAAACCACAGATTTCTCACTATTAAGAAATATGCACAGTGAATGCAATGAACATAATAAAATAGGCTTACCTT
Organism: Octopus insularis; assembly: GCA_029874955.1. Lineage (NCBI taxonomy): Eukaryota > Metazoa > Mollusca > Cephalopoda > Octopoda > Octopodidae > Octopus > Octopus insularis. The sequence continues at coordinate 3,369 of JARUKP010001066.1, forward strand.
GTATAAACTACAAAAGCAAGAAAATGACATCCTGGTATCAATTGATTTCACCTTTTGTATCTTTTTACTCAAGGATCGTCAGCCAGACTCACTGTATTCATCTATTTTTGAAAATATTCATCACATTACATCATGCGCGTTTGTTCAACTGAATGCCCCTGAGTCAGTGCAATACAAAATTAAATAAAGTATTATTACCATTAATAATGATAATAATAATAATGAAGTGGCCAGCAAGTTTAATCTACATAGGTAAAATATACAAATAGATAAAGTAGAGTCTCAGAATACCACTTGCTAGAAACAGGAGCTAACACTCCAAAACCACAAATTTCTCATAGATATGAACCTGGCTGACAATCCTTGTGTGCAAAGTTACAAAAGGTGAAATCAGTTGGTACCAGGGTATCTGTTTCTTGCTTTTGTAATTCATATACAGTAAGCCTATTATATTGCATTCACTGTGTGTATTTATTAATGGTGAGAAATTTGCAGTCTTGGAGTGTTGGCTCCTCTTTCTAGTAAGTGGTATTCTGTTCTTATTCAGATTAGTAAACAATACTTATAAAGATATATTCTCATAATTATTTCAAAATATCTATATTTTATTTTAAAAATATCCAAATTGTAATGATAATAGAATTTAGAACTGAAAATCTGCCAATCTTGAAGCTCCTCAGGGTAAACAATATTCATTGTGTAATTTTTTGTTGGTGTCAAAACGAATAAATTGTTGCTGCTTCCAACTCACGAGCAAGCAGCATAGAGTTGGCCATGGAAGAAGCATGTAGTAGAGAGATCCCCTGATATTTGTTAATTGAAATACTAATACTTAGTTTGACTGGAAACTGAAGTTTCTTAACTTCAAATGGAACATCTGTAGGTATGAGAGGATATTTTGGAATAAAGATATTTTCTCCTTTGTGACTACCTGTTATGATTGTTGCCTGTAGGACATGGGGCTTCATGGAAGCTTTACCATTATAGTCATACAGAGGCAGAACAATATTATATGTAGATTCCATTCCATAGTTAAGATTGTATAACAGCTCTCAAAGTTGAAGAGGTCACAAGTGTATATCTAGGACTACAGCTTTCAGTGATGTTATTTCCTAAGACTGCACATTCAGTGCTACCAATATGGACTTTTGTGCCATCTGAAGAATCAAATATTTCAACAAAATACAATTTCAAACTGAATTATATATTTCATGATTCTCTATAAACTTCCAACCATCTTATAGTTTTCAAAATAAGTGTGGAATTTTCAAGGATACTGCCAGTTGGAATTAGTAATAAAATATTATTATTATTATTATTATTATTATTATTATTATTTGGCATTAGGAAGGACATCCAACCATAGAAACCTAGCCAAAGCTGACATAGGAGTTTGATGCAGCTCTGTAGCTCACCAGATCCTGTCAAACTGTCCAACCCATGCCAGCATGGAAAATAGATTCTAAATTATTATTGTTATTATTATTAAGGCGGCAAGCTGGCAAAATCGTTAGTATGCCAAGCAAAATGCTTAATGGCATTTCATACATCTTCATGTCATGAGTTCAAATTCTGCCATGGTTGACTTTGCCTTTTATCCTTTTGGGGTTGATTAAATAAGTACCAGTTGAATACTGGGGTCAGTGCAATCAAATTACCCTTTCCCCAAAATTGCTGCTTTGTGCCAAAATTATTATTATTATTATTATTATTATTATTATTATTATTATTATTATTATTATTACTAATATTATCATCATTTTCTTCTTCCTTCAATTTTGTTTTCATTTCTTACTGTCTTCCTGACACCTAGGATAAAGGAAAAGTTAGGCAAGAATAAAAATGATTTACATGGAAAGTTACCATTCTCACAGCAACAATGTTCTTTTCAATACGTGTGACATACCAGTTAAAAGAGTCTTTTGCATTTTTTCTAAGGATCATTCTTGAATAACTTTTCATTCCTTTTTTGATAATTCCTAGTTCTCCTACAATCACTGGTGTTGTAACTGCTTTGAGATGCCACATTTTTTCAATTTCTGAGCTTATCAAAATCTTTGCTGCAATATTATGAGCAAAAGGTTTACTCATATTAATAAATAAATAAACTTTATTATTTTGTCTTTTACAACAATATCTGGTTCACTAGCTTTGATGGTTCTGTCTATGTACAGGAAAATCCCAAAGAATTGTTACATTTATTTCCTCATTTACAGCTTCAGGTTGATGCTTATACCACTTTTGATTTTATAACACTGACATATCAACCAGTGTAGATATTGGCCAGCTCCATCAGTTATTATCATAGATACAAGAAATTGTCATGATCTAAATATTAGAAATTATTATTATTATTATTGTCCTTGTTATTATTTTAGAAATCCAAAAACAAATATATTCAGTCTTCAGAAACAGAGGTATGTATATAATCCATTACTTTATTCTGAAATCAGTTCTACCATTATGTTGTATAGCATGAGCCTATTTACTGTGCTTTACCTTACTAACAACATACAATGAATAATAATACTAATCCCACTACTACTACTACTACTACTACTACTACTACTACTACTACCACCTCCACTACTACTAATAATAATTTCTTTATTAACAACTAAGAGCTAACAAAAACACTGGGGAAGGTACAGGACGATGTAGTGGGAGATAACAAAGTAATGTGTAAAAAGTAAAATAACAAATAAAACACACTTCCAAGAGCTACTTGTGGAAACTCAACAAAACCAGGGTCACACTGATCATTAAGGCAGGTGTCTTGTCTCAGCTGTCATTCTGGCCACCCTGTCTCTATAAGGGTATAAATAGCTATTAGTGGAAGGTATGAAACAGGATCACCTGTCAGCAAAACCAGAATCTCTAATGCATGAACCTCTGTGCCCATTTTCAGCAGTTATGAAGTATATATATCTCCAAGTTAATTGGGAGAAGTTATGGAGTTGTTTTGAAAAGCTTTGGATCTAGAAAATTACTCTAGCACCACCAACTTACTCTCTGAGTCCAGGAAACTAGTCCATGTTGCTAGATCCAAAGTTTTTGAAAACAACTCCATAACTTCACCCAACCAACTCGAAGATATGTACACTTCATTGCTGCTGAAAATGGACACCAAGCCTAATGTGTCAGAGATTCGGTTTTGCTTATGGCCACCACATCTATGTCTGGTGACCTTGTTCCAATCTGACCCCAAGCTATATGCATTCACTTTGCCTTTCCTGAATAAGGTCATGTTGGATAAAAGAAGCTAAGTGAGAAGTATCATTTACCTTAAACATCTAGAAAAACAGACAATCTATCTTTTTGGTCAGTTGTGGGTGTTCACACTCATAAATTGTTACATATCCTTTTTTTAATTATCCTTGTAAATCTTTGATTTTGTTGAGATATTTAGTTTTAGTTTCTTGTGTTGTTGTATTTTTAATTTTTGTTTTGGGAGTTTATTTGTGGTTGTGATGTAGTCATTTTGTGTTAATGTATACGAGTCATTCGTTATCATTTGTGTCTCTGGTCTTGTAGTTTAATGATGTTTCTTTGTTGGCTTTGCAGTTGTTTTCAAATGTAGATGAGTAGTTCATATTTGTTATGTTATTTGCAGTGTTGATGTTGTTTGTGTACTGGTGGAGTTGGTATTGGTAATCTCTTCAAATTTTCCAGCTTTTGTCTCCTTCTTCCCAAAGACAATTCTTTGTTGTTTCTCTTTGTTGCCTCCATTGTACAACATATGTGACTGATTTGGAGAAGAGAAAGATATACCTTGTGGGGTTGGAAGATTCTGCTGCTGATGGTGGCAATGTTGCTCCTGTTGTTGTTATAGTCTGTGGCCACTGTTTTTTTTTTTTTTACTGGTGTTGGTATATGTGTATCTGTGGTTGTTGTTGCAGTCACAGCTCTAGTGGTTGGACACTGTTGTTGATGCTGTTACTACTGTTTGTGTTGATATTGTTGTGGCAATGGCATAAATTGATAAAATATAGTACCAGTCAACTACTGGGGTTGATTTAGTTGTCTAATTCTTCCCCAAATTTGCAACCATAGGCTTGACTGTGTGGTAAGAAGTTCATTTCCCAACCAAATGGTTTCAAGTTCAATCTCATTGTGTGGCATCTTGGACAAGCTTCTGGCTGATCAAAATTCTGGTGGATTTGCTTGATGCATGTGTGTGTGTGTATGCATGTGTTTTATTGTCTCCATGTTTCAATATTGCATGATAGTTGTAAGCGGATGTCACAATCATATTAGCAGTGTCCTTCATTTCCAATCTTCTGTGAAAGCATGACTGGTCATTCAGAAATATTACCTCACTTAGAAACAGGTGAAGGCACCCAGCCATAGAAAATCTGCCTCAACAAATCCCATCCAGTTCATGCAAGCATGGAAAAGTGGACATTAAAATGATGATGATGATGAATCATTGTTAGAATTAATTATAAATGTTGAAATATTTTGCAAACCATTTTTTTAAACAAACTGTAATTTTTAAGAACTACTGTCAAGTATATCACTTATCACTAGTAAATACAAGGATCCATTTTGCCAAGCTACTGAGTTAATGGATCATAAATTAACAAGTTCTGGTTAACAAGCAGGGCTGAGGTAACAAACACAAACACATGATGAGCCTCCACACATTTTCCATCTTCCAAATTCATTTACAAAGCATTGGTCAGCCTGGGACTGTAGCAGAAGACACTTACCCAAGATGCCACTCAGTGAGACCAAATACAAGACCATGTGGTTTATGAAATGAATTCTTAAGAGGCATCTTGTCTATATATAATGAAATAAAGTTTCTCTTTTTCTTCTCCATTGTAGCCTTTGGTGGAAACAGAAGAGATATCCAGTGGCAAGGCCATTAGTTTTTTTAAAGCCTTGAAAATTCCTGTGAGTAATTTTAGTTTTCTACTTGAAACTCTTGGTGTGTCTGTGTATGAGAAAGAGAAACAAGACATTTTAATGTCACTGTTATAATAATGATGATGATGATTCTTCCTCCTCCTTCTCTTCCTCTTCCTTCTCCTCCTCTTCCTTCTCCTCTTCCTTCTCCTCCTCCTCCCTCCTCCATTAACCCAGGCTTAGTGAAAATTAGTTGCAACAGAAGTAATGTATTTCAACAGAAATATGGAAATGAAAGGATTAATGTAAGTTATATTTGTGGAGCATTAAGATAAAATCTTAAAAGTAATAATTATAAATTATTGATGACAGTGGATTGGCAGTTTTTTTGCCTTTTTTTTTTAATTGGTTGGGTCTTTTTTTCTTTCATCATATAATCAGTAGGAAAAAAGGTTGTACTTATGATACTATTAATGACCTCTGAAACTGGTTGTTGGAAAAGAAGCAGTTTAACTCACAATGGAGACCTGCCTTAAACTGGTAGTGCATTCAACCAAATACCTTACAGAATTTAGTTTACATTTGTTTACAAATTTCAATACATTTTGACACAACCAATTTTAAACTGCCATCTTAGCACCACTAGTTCAATATAAAATCCATTCGGTGTTAGATGTTTTGGTATAGAGAAAATGTTTTCATTCTCTTTAACAACTAACTGGTTTAGACAATTGCACACTCAAGTGAATGGAACTTGTGAAAAAGGGATCCCAGGAAGACATGGAACGAAGTATTGAAGGCCAATTTCAAACCACTAAGCCTTACAAGGGAGGTGACTTAGGACTGAGATATCTAGTGCATTGCTGTACTCAAGAAGACCCATCTGCCACAGTAGAATTGATACCAGTGCTGGTGCCACATGAAAAGCATTCCAGCTGGTGCTATGTTAAAAACACTGATGCTGGTGCCACATAAAAAGCACCCAGTACACTCAGTGAAGTGATTGGTGTTAGAAGGGCATCCAGCCATAGAAAACATGATAATACAAACAATGGAGTCTGGTGCAGCTCCTGGCCACACCAGCTCCAGTCAAACCGTCCAGCCCATGCCAACATGGTAGGACATTAAATGATGATGATTAAGTGCATCTTCTTAACTGTAGTTAAGCTTGCTTCTCAACCATGAGTTTTTAGGTTCAGTCCCACAGTATGACAAGTGTCTTCTATAGCCCCAGCCTGACCAAAGCCTTGTGTGTAGATTTGGTAAACAGAGGAGAAAGAAACTGAAGAAGCATGTTTATATATGTGTGTGTGAGGTCTTTCTTGAATGTTACTGGTAACATATAACCCAGTACAACTGGCAACACCACACCACCAAGCCTGTTTGGTGTATAGGGTAGTTTTTGCACACCCTACAGAATGACAAACAAGACTCATCAAAAGGCAGATGATCTCTGAAGAGTCAATAGCCATCTGATTACATGATGTGTATATATTTGTGAGGACTTACAAATATTTGGTTTGGTACCCAAGTGTGCATTTAGCCTACCAGGATCAGTTGGATTCTAAGCTGTGGTGAAGTTAACTAACTCAGGAGATGGAGAACTCTAATAGAAAAGCCTGAGGTATGTCGTTCGTTGTGTTTGTGACAAACATTTGCACCAATCTTCCTACATCAGTATTTCCAGAAAGTGTGGCTGGTCCTACACAGTCCTTCACCACTTAAAATTTCCTGTGTAAGTAGTCTAAAAGCTAGGCTATTGGATCTTCATACATCAAGATCAATGGGATTTATATATATATATATATATATATATATAGTTAAGC
>JARUKP010001067.1:0-10045 GCA_029874955.1 Octopus insularis
TTATGCAACAGCAACTAGTATATACACATTCGCATTTGCCGACAAATATTAGTAATGCGCGATTGTTTTGATTCTTGGCGTCACATATGCATATTATGCATATTTTATATACATTTATGCATATTCGATTTTGCTTTTAACACAGACATCCAACCAAATCTTTATATTATATATTATACTCAGTCGGAATAACAACATCTAGAGAGTGTCGATTAGAGTAGACGTGTGGTTAAGTAACAACAACAAATTTGAAACCAAGAAAAATTGGTTTCAAATGTTGGCAGAAGGCCAGCAATTTCGGAGGTGGGGACAAGGCGACAACACTAACTCCAGTGCTCAATTCGTACTTGTTTTATCGACGCCGATTGATGAACAGCAGAGTCGACCCATGTGGCATTTGAACTCAGAACGTAAATGCGGAAGAACTGCCGCAAAGCATTTTCCCTAACGCGGTAACTTTTTCTGCAGTTCGCCGCCTTAACGAAAGGTAAATATTAACAAGTCATCATATTTATTTGAACTATTTCAATTAAGCAGGCTGGGCTGTGAGAATTCGGGTCTTAGAAAAGTGTGTGCGATATGTTGATATATAGATATAATACATTACAAGATGTTGTTCCAGATTTCCTAAAGAAAACACACGGCAGTTTACTTGTGATAGTAAACATATAGAATACTTCAATCTATGGTGGAATAAAGAATCATTTAGAACTGAATCAATCGGTCTTTGAAATGATACACAACCAACGGAAATTAGGTTCAGATATGAGGTAGATCTATAGAAATTGTTACATCTGTCTTTCCTATAATCTTTACGTTTATATTTACATGCTATGAATATACTTAAGCATTAGGTTGAAAATAATTCAACATCGAATATATTACAATCAATATATTTATTAATATATGTATAAAATAGGGAACCTGTACGTGTTTGACCTATTTTCTTATTCACTAACATTATTTTGCAAATTTATTTATTTAAAACATTCTTCCATTAACATCGCCGAAGACAACTCTCTTCTTACTAAATTACATATTTTTAATATCTTAGTACTTAAAGCAATATCTGAATTTCTCGGCATTATTGTGTGAAGTAATCCTACCCGAATGAGTTGCTAGGCAAAAGTAATTGATCGAATTTTAAAATCATTATATAAAACAGATTATATTTGAAAGTAATATATTACTGTCGATATTTATATCAATTAATTGGTATCTATCATTGGCTTTCATAACCAAACATCATTATCTGGCGTTTGAAAACATAGGAATTCCTTTGCTTCAGAGTAGCATAATTTAACTTAAATACACTTTCCTTTCTAGATCGCTTCACGGGGGAATAAACGATAACATTCTATTTCATATTTCCATCAATTCAAATTAAATGATACTCACTGTGGAATCCTATGTCAAATAGTGAATAGGAAAAATTGTCATCTATAAATGCACAGAACAATAGCATTACTGTCTGCATGTGATATATTATCTACTTCGAATAGTACCAGATTATCATCATTATTTTCTACAGTGGTGCTTGAGGAAAAACCTCAAAATTTCTTAACGTGATCGTATCAGAAAAAAAAAGAAAGTGTTCATTAAAACAGACATAGTGCAAAATCTCGAACACTCGATAACTATTAGAAAGTAATAAGTGATAGCTATAATTCAGATGGATACGAAAAGTCGAAGAAGAAAAAATAAAAGTTCAGGGCTATCATGACCTCAGAAGTTTCGGTAGTACGTGAGTTTCCGTATAAAAACACTGTGAAAATACTGAAGAAGATTCATCCGATCGAAAAACTAGAGAATTACCACCTGATCTCTCATGCAAAGAATGAACTAGGTACCAGTAATCCTGTCTAAATTTTAAATTTGCTTTACTAAAAAACATGGTAAATTTTCATAGGGAGAGGAAAAGTTAATAAAATTTCAACCGGTGAAAGACCGTTACATATTATATTGTAACCCATTTGTTAAACAACCAACTTAACGGAAGAAAAAGAATAACAACAGACACACCAGACCGATGTGAAAAAAGAAAAGAATAGATTCCAAGACACATCTACACTTTCTCTATCACACAGAAGTATGTGTGTGCGTATGTATACACAGGGTGTTCGGAGCTAAAACTGAAGACTTTATGTTTCTTTTTTCATGAATAGCTTGAAGTATTGGAAATTCCATGGCGTTGGAGAGCATAAATATAAATTTGTAATTCAGGGAATGTCAATTGACATGAAGGATTGAATGTCGTCTGAATAATGGAAAAGATATACCTGTATCATGATTATTCGCAATGGCAGTCAAGATTCCCACTTCATGGCTGTTGTTCAATGCTCTGTGTATTCTGTGAATGTAAGATGTGGCATAAAGAGCTACAACGGATTTTACAAAGACATCGCCAACAAGAAGGGACACTGTCACCTTTACACTTGTGTCTGAACTCCGGAGTTCACGTTCACACACTTGAACAGCGCCTTAGGTTCAATTACCATAGTTATGTGACGCTTCTGGAGGCTCTGATCAAACCCTGGTTGATGAGGAATGCTGCTGTAAGGCTAAATATGTGGCAGCAGGTTTCAGTTCCTTACCATACCCCAGGAAAGACTTAGAAGTGATAGTCGGAGATATTTTCTATGACATCATCAGCCCCAATTTCCGGTTTCCTTATTTCTATAATTACAATCCTACAGATGACTATGTGTTGGGCGCAATTAAGAAACAACCCAACCGCTCTGACAGCAATCCCAAGGCCAAGCTGGGGATCAGGATCAAGCAGCATTCTAAAGTCTTCTCTAAGATACAATACGCAGCTGTGCACCAGGTTCTGGAGCCGTCTTGATGCTGTGGAGAAAGCTATTAGTGACTACTTTAGTAAATTGCTTTCCAATAGGAAATTCGGTGAGCATCTAAAACACGTACATTGTGTATGTACGATACGTTAATGCTTACTTTATTTGAGCTGCTTTTAGTTCGTAATTTCAATAGTATTAATAAGCCAAACTACAACATTGATTACGATCAGTATTATAATTATATTACAAATTCACACTTGTATATTTAATAATTCCATGTAGTAAATAAAAATACATCACATATTTTAAACACATCTTAAAACAATTAATACAAATCTAAATGCTTGCATATGGAGGTAAATAACCACATAAATGCATAAATGGAGTAACAGATTGATATAAAACGAACATAGAAATAGAATGTTGCCTATCATTGCAATGAAAATTTAGGTAGATTAATAGGTAAGGAGAGAGCACAGCAAACAGAGAAATATATGTCACAGCTTATTGATAAGTCTTGGTTGATTGATCAACACATAGTTTTGTTGATACATACAAATAGAAACACGTAGTTTGATAACGATCTTTTGATTGATATAAATGTAGATAAATATATCGAATGTTGGTAATAATCAAGAGGAAAAAATAACATTTGACACTTAACAACAAAGGAAATAAATCAAACTGAATCAGCAAATTCCCTTATTATCGCAGGAAATATTGTAAATAACGATTTTGTGTTATATTCTATACACAAGTAAATTATGGCATGATTTAGTGATTCTCTAGCTAGCTATTATAATGCAAAAGATTATTTTCCCAAGAGCTTTCTCACTTCTAACATGCCTCTTTTGTTAACTATTATATACCAGTAAAACTTTGATTTGAAATATACAGAGATTTGTCTCTGGTTCGTTAATTGTCTTTGGTGTGTTTTATTACATTAGATATCAAAGTCATATGATTATTAATGCGCTAGATTTCAAAGCGTACTCTTTGATATTCTGTATTCTGTCATCACTTTATAGACACTGCGGAGATTGGCTACCAGATATGCTGCTGTTCTAGTCTGAGTTTATTTGAGTATTTAACTTTTGTCTACTTAGTCTTACCAGTTCAAATTCTGTCGAGTTGGAATAAACATTTCCTCTTCCAGTAATAAAATTTGTTTATTTAATCATGATTTCAATTGCCCACAAGCCTTACTCGTACGCCAAAAAAAATGTATCAATACTGCTCTCATTTTCTTTAACTTTCTGTCGGGAAGAATCAAAACCGGTCAGCTATTGAATAAATACTGGATCGAATTTTGGCACAAAGCCAGCAATTTCAGGGACGCTCAACTGGTATTGTTTTATCGAGCTCCAAAATAAGGACAGACAAATTCGGAATCTGCGAAATTTAAACTCAGAAAGTAAAGACGGACGAATTACGGCTAGCCATTTTGCCAACTCGACACCTTTAAGCAATTGAATAAATATTGGTTTCCAGTTTCATTTTATGATTAACATTTATATGGCTAATATTCTTTGCTCTCAATTATATTTTGGTGTATTTGGGACTAAACTTTCGCTTTCTACTAAACTGACACACACTTAAATTTAATAAACGTTAATTTAGCCATGCTGTCCATACAAATATCAAATCATGAAATAACCAGCCGGCCACCCAACCAAACAACCAACCAACTAACCGACCAACCAACCAGCCAACCAACTCCAAAACAGTATTTCATTTTAAATAACCTCCATCTTACCAACGGAAATGTCCAAAATAAATATTAAATATATTCAAATTAAGCAACAGATTCCCTAAAAGGTAGCTGTCAAACCGATTTATATCACTAATGAAATCAGGAATGTCTCGCTTAAAAGATTTTTGTTCAGGTGTTGAATAAAAGTAAATTTGAATCAAATTCAAATGTTTTAGCTTCCGAATTTAATTAAGTTGTATTTTAGGTTGATATTACTTCTTTTAATTTATATAGTAGTAAGCAGTGATATATTTACTTTTAGTGAGAGATGTCTGCGATCGTGTTCTTGTTGGCACTATAATCGAATTGCAAAACTTGTATGATATATATGAGGTAAAGATATAGAGGTGTACATGCAAAGATATGCATGCATACATTCATACATATATGTGTATGTGTCTGTGTGCGTGCGTGTTTGTGTGTGTGTATCTATACACTCGCACACAGCACACACACATGTATGTATATATTTTAGAGAGAGAGAGAGAGAGAGAGAGATAGAGAAACGGAGATAGAGAGAGAGAGAGAAAAGGAGATAGAGATAGAGAGAGAGAGAGAAAAGGAGATAGAGAGAGAGAGAGAGAAAAGGAGATAGAGATAGAGAGAGAGAGAGAGAGAGAAAAGGAGATAGAGCGAGGGAAGGGGAGATAATATATGATGGTGGAAATTTCTGTAGAATGTTTAACTAAACTGTATTTGTGCTCTGTATACGAAAATACAAATTATGTTCAGTTGGTAACTCGAGAGTACATTTGATACGTATCGCAGTTTGTTCGATACGCAATACAACATTTTCTTCCAACCATCCTTGTTTCACAACAGGTACTGAAACCTGGCCAGAATGAAACCACTGATTTGTCATATCAGAATTACGAAAATAGATCAATGTTTCATCTCCAGTCACAATTCGACGCCAAAAATGGGCATCTCGAGGATTTGTCAGCACTTGCTAGTAAATGTTTGCACGTCATTGAGCCTGTTTATTAATCAATTCATAGGAGACACTTTTTTACAGTGTGTGTTTGCAAGGCCGAGCTCATGCTCGGCTTTGGTATTGTCAACTGACAGTGGTTAGTGAAGGACCAAGTTTTGTGGAGAATGTACGAATACATGTTCTTGCTGTAGTAGAACCAATTTAAGCACGGCTTAATCGTCCAAAACAGGTCACCCCTACCTTGGTTTGTCTTCGAGTTTGGTCCCTCTATTAGTTTTGTGGCACATGTCCTTTTGACATTTCCTGGGCCTCCTACTTCATTTCTTTCTTTCACAGCTACCCATTACTCTCCTTTTCCTACATGGAGCGTAAAACACCCTAATTGAATATTTTCACTACTTATTATCGAATTTGTGAAATAAAAGAATAAGCAATTAAATCTTACATGTTATATATATATGAAAATAAGAAATAAACAATTCAGCTAAGATTGGAGAACGAATAGTATCAAATTTATAATATACTATGTATATACAATATACAGACCTGATATAGTTATGCGGTCTAACAAGTTTGTATCAAGAATATAGCCTGGATATAACAAACTGACTAGAACATAAAAGGTGTTGGAGATATTTAAACACGCACACACATACTACACACGCGTACACACACATACATACATATATACATACATACACGAATATTCTTTTCTTATAGATATAGATAACCTGTTGTTTTACAAGTGTTTGAAATACAAAGAAATTTAAGTTCATTCAGTATATTTTGAGCAGCAAAACTGCCGTCCAGTTTATCTCTACTATCTGTCATTTGCATATCTTTTGCGGAGCCCATATTGTTACAAGTATTCATTACATATTTCCAGTATCAGAATATTTCCCTATTAAAATTTTGGGAGGACCAGGCACAATTATACATAATTCCTTACGAATTTTTATTCAAGAATGAAGCATAGTAAAATAAAAAGCTGGCAACATTTTCTGGTTTCATTTTATTGGTGCATTTACTTAATATAGTAGTGAAGATAAGAAACAGTGTTAAGAAGAAAAGCAATTGGGGAGTGGTTAATGTCATGAGAGATAAAATTGATGTAGAAAACAATGGAATAGGGTGAATAGCACGTGAGATATGGGAAATGTCTGTGATTGCAGCAGTTAAATTTTCGAAAGATCTCAGAATCGAAACCGAGAATACGATGAAATGCAATATGTAGTGACATAGTTTGTTTACTTTGTACATGTACTATGTGTCTAATGCACGTACTTTCATTAGCGAATGATTTACAAAAGATATCACAACAGTATGATAGTATTGTGTTATATCGTAGTACGGGATGTTATGGTTTTAGTAAAATCTCTGTTAACATTATGCAGTTGAGATGAACCTATTCGGTTATTATTTCTTAAAATTCTCTTCCTTTATTTGTCAGTTAATCATTTCTAGTTGAGTCACAAATTTGCCCTGCCGCAAGCCGTGATGTGTAAAGTGATTCCCTGATATTACCAGAGATGGTTTGTGAGGGAATAAAGAAGGCCTTAATAAAGTAGTAAATATTCGGTTATGTTCTATACCTACCAATCATATTTGTAATTGTTTCATTTTCCCCTAAGCGGTAGCGTTTGATTCTCGAGCATCCGGTGGTTCCGCTTGATTAGATAGTATTGGCAATTATGTTCTTCATTTTTATTACGATTAAAAATATTTCAGTAATCCTGTGCTATAGAATTACTGGGAGGACAGCAGTATCTGAAATGCTTTAACATCCTTTTTATAGTAGAAACGTTAAAACCGTTCCATATTATAAGCTGATGTTCATGTCAACAATCAAGAAGGAAGTAATCGTGAATCTGCATGGAATACAAAATAATTAATAAAAGGACGCGATTAAAATTAACTTTATAACTACAACCAAAAAAGTGCCCTTGCTTATGAGAAAATTCCCTGTGACAACCTACAAAGTGATGTTATTTATATTTCAAGGAGCTCACGCAGCTAACCATGACATCACACTTTAGATAATTTCGTTGAGTTAGTTATTTCATAATTTTTGTCGTTTGTGTGTTTTTGCTATGTTTTGTTATGCATCCGTTATTGTTCTCAAATCTCCACCGAAGTGTCTCATATTAGATAATTTGTTCATCACTAAATTTAGCGCAGTAACGGAATAAAATAATTTTCATATATTAGAAATAATGTTGCCATTGAACAATATTTGGCAGGAAGTAACTGTCCGAAACCGATTATGCACTTTGATCTATTGGATGTGGTGTATTTCATCAGTAATATCATAATTAGATTTTCTCAAATTATCCGCACGCTCGCGTACAAGCACACGCACACACAATATGCATAAATACACTCGCATATATATGCATTTACATAGGGAGGGAGGTGGTAAGACAATTAGATGTTTATATTAGATCACAATGAACGTAGTGTGTTTCAGAAACCATAGTTCCTTCCCTGAGAGTGGTTACCAAAAGAATAGAGGAGTAGTTTCTAATGGATTAATTGAGTTATGTATTTGTTAGCATAGTTAGCATAGTTAGTGTTTGTTATCATATTTCTTAACATAGTTAAAAAGGACGGGTTCATATTATAATGAAACAGCGACGTCAGTATTACAGTCATACGGAAACATACAAATGATATACTTTACAACCATTATTAAGTACAGAGAAATGTGATTTAGTTGTAGAGGGTACCGAAGATGGAAGTATAGAAATGAAGGGAACAAAGCTTTATGTAACACTTGTGAGAAAGTAATATCTTGCAGACATTGCTGGACATCCAGTGACGTGTGCGATATCCTCCAAATAATTACGGAACAATTGACATTTTGTAGATTTTAAGTATAATAATCTCACTTAATTATCAAGTATTTAGAATCTATCTCTTGTACTTGCATAACTAAAGTGTACCCTGCATTGTAAAGTACGCATTTCATGTATTTAAGATAACTTAAAGAGAGGCTACTTCTTCGGTCAAAGCTGCTAGTTTTCTTTAGCTTGCAGGATATGCCACCCTGCATAATATTTTTCCTATATGATGAGTGTTCGTCTTAAATAGATTAGTTCCGCAAATCTTGGTTCACAACAAATACTATATATCTAGATTATCTCTTTACCTCTTTACATGATTTTAGGATACTGCTATTTTTGTTGTTTGATTACACAAAATTGATATACTCATTTCTTCAATAATACTTTTACAAGTCTTGCATCAGTTATGATCTATGGAACATAAAGGCCTACAGTGCAAGCCTTATAATTCTGTTTAACATATATCCTGTCAATGCCATTCTTCATTTCAAAATTACCAGTAGTTATTAGTATATTCCTGCTTTGGATGTTTACCTTCCGATCTCAAGTGACTAGTTGAGTATCGGAAACCGTGAAAGCATTATGCCATACCTTCTTACTGAATGCATACAGTTCGGATGTCAAAAACTCCACACATGTGCTGTCGCTCTGACTTTACTCAAAGCCAAAAGTTTGCAGTAATTCTGAAGTACCTGCAGCATACCTTTTCGTAGACAGGGGAAATATACTGGCCATTAGCATTCGTATTCGTCATGTGAGCAGTAGTCTTTCTTCTATCTATTGACTAATAAATATGGTCCATTATCCTGATCTAAATCAATTATACCACGAGAATGTTTTAACATTTCGGTATGTCTTGAATATTACAGTTTATGGGCATTAATAAAATGTTCATTTATATAATGCAGTGTTTGAAATACCATAAAATACATGAACATTAGTTTGCTTGAATGAAAGTATCACTTGTAAGATACACAAGGGACACTCCAGACGTTTTTAGACTCTTTCGGCAGAAGCACTTTTAATTCTTAATTTGAAAGAAGTACAGAGCGCTATTCCCCTTCAAAATAAAATCCTTTGACTTCATTTCACTCGTTGTAGTGCTCCAGCCACTTCGCGAAGTCTCCGTGTATGGCCTCCATATGGAAGGCAACCAGCCATCTTGATACAACCTCCTTCAACTTCTCAATGTCTTCAAAACGATTGTCGCTGAGGCTTTCCGTCAGCTTGGAGAGTAACTAGGTCACAGGAAGCCAGATTTGGACAGTAGGGAGTGTATTTGACACTGTTGATGGCCATCTCTGTCAGGTAGTTCATTAGCAAAATTGTTGACTAATGCAGTGTCCTGGTGCATGTGCACTGGTCCTTTGCTAAGAGATTTCCTCCTGAGCTCCCGTATAACCTACACGAAGTACTCTTTGTTAATGGACTGGTCGGAGATAACCCAGAGAATGTAAATAACGCTCTTGCTGTCGAAAACAGAATGATCATGAGTTTCGGGATGTACTTGCTTTAACCAGTTTTCTTGGCTTTGGAAGAGCTAGAATGATTCTATTTGGCGCACTGTTTCTCGGCATTCAAAATTATTTAGCTAGTCGCTTTCTTTGTTTATTAAACCTTTTAGGTTCTCGGTGAATGACTGCGTTCATTTTTGTCATCGTCTTTGATTTTTTCATAATAGGTCGTATAGATCATATTTTGTAATAGAGGTGATATA
>JARUKP010001068.1:0-10044 GCA_029874955.1 Octopus insularis
ATATTAGTTTAAACTTTTGGCACAAGATAAGCAATTTTAGGTGAGTGGGTTATGTCGATTACCTGGATATCAGTAATCAGCTGGTATTTATTTTAATCGACACCAAAAGTATAAAAGACAAACCCGACCATGGCGCTATTTGAACGCAGAGCGTGAAGAGCCGGAAGAAATGCTAAGTGTTTCGTACGAGGGGCTAACGACTTTTGCCAGCCCGCTGCCCTTTAGGAACACAATAAAAATTGTTTCAAAGTTTGTCACAAGGATAGCAATTTCAGGAAGTGAGGTAAGTCGATTACATCGATCCAAGTCAACTGATACGACTCTGCCACCTCACCTACTTAGTGAGTAATAAATATTAAAAAACTTACTTATTGACGATAAATACCCAGATTCGCGTAAAGTTGTTTACAAATCCAGGCCTGATATAATAGATATGCACCACTTCAGTTACAATGAACCAGACATGGGTCAGAAGAGAAACGTCAGCTTCAATTTAAACTGCTCATCAAATATCTTACTAAACAATACTAAGTACCCACAATTTGTGTACGGGTCACAAGTAAAAGCACAGAATAAAAGACTAAGAACAATCTATAACAAAATATCGATTTTTTATCAAGGGATCCTCCTTCTGTTTCTAACTGGTGGGAGAAAGTTTCCTCAAAAGCATAAATTAACAAATCTGTCTATATATTCTTGGCATTATTTGCTTATGAAGAAGCAAAGTTCACTGTGGTATCTGACAAAGTATAAACAATCATTGAAATTATGGCAGTTCTGTTAGGAGGGGCAATGACCCAGTGGTTAGGGCAGCGGACTCGCGGTTTCGATTCCCAGACCGGGCGTTCTGAGTGTTTATTGAGCGAAAACACCTAAAGCCCCACGAGGCTCCGGCAGGGGATAGTGGCGAACCCTGCTGTACTCTTTCATCACAACTTTCTCTCACTCTTACTTCCTGTTTCTGTTGTGCCTATAATTCAAAGGGCCAGCCTTGTCACACTGTGTCACACTGAATATCCCCGAGAACTACATTAAGGGTACACGTGTCTGTGGAGTGCTCAGCCACTTGCACGTTAATTGCACGAGCAGGCTGTTCCATTAATTGGATCGACTGAAACCCTTGACGTCGTAAGCGACAGAGTACCAACAACAACAACAACAACACAACACTGGCATCGGCCATAACTATGATCTCACTTGGCTTGATGGGTTTTCTCAAACACAGCATATTTCCAATGGTCTCAGTTGCTTGTCATTGGGGCCCAACATTTGAAGATTGTGCTTCACCACTTCGTCCCATGTCTTCCTGGGTTTGCCTCTTCCACAGATTCCCCTCCTCCTCTGGTTGAGAATTACCTTAACATGGATTCATCAATACAAATTGATTAATTCTGAAAGTGTTTCTATTTCAGCCGGAGTCTGTAAGCCTAGCGCTGCAGATCTTGGATGGTTATGATGTACGAGGGAAAAAGATCAAAGTAGAGATGGCAAAATTTGAAATGAAAGGTAAATTTGATCCATCGAAAAAAAAACGAAAGTTAACGAACAAAGAAAAAAAGAAATTCAAAGAGAAACAAGAAAAGTAAGTCTTATATTCTAACTTAATTAATTTGCCTTAATTAGTTTTTATGTAACAAAAAAGTTAATGAATGAAATAGTTTTTTAACATACACTTTTCCAAAAGTTGCATGGGTTGGACGGAGTTTGTTGAGGCAGATTTTCTACAGCTGGGTGCCCTTCCTGTCACCTGCCCTCACCTGTTGCTATAAATGTTAATATTTCCCCATGGTGGTGAGCTGGCTGAATCATTAGCACGCTGGGCAAAATGCTTAGTAGCATTTCGTCCATCTTTTCATTCTGAGTTCAAATTCCACCAAGGTTGACTTTGTCTTTGATCTATTTGGGGTCGATAAAATAAGTACCAGTTAAATACTGGGGTTGATGCAATTGACTTATCTTCTCCATTAAAATTGCTGGCCTTGTGCCAAAATTTGAAATCAATATTTCCCCGTGGTCAGACATGTTTTCACATATTTTTGTAAATGAACGACACTGCTTATATGACAGTGACACTCGTTTACAACTATCAGCCAATGGCAAGACAAGGAGATACAAACACACCATATATACATATAAACACAGATGCTTACGCAATGTACACATAAATATGAAGGGCTCCTTTCAGTTTCCATGTACCAAATCTACTCTTGAGGCTTTGGTTGGCTTTGGACTCTACTGGAAACCACTTGCTCAAAATGTCACACAGTGGAACCAAATCTAAAACCAGGTGGTTGTGAAGCAAACTTCATCTCTACACGACCACACTTGGAAGTTTTATAATTTTCTTTACCAACATATAAGCACAAGTGTAGCTGTGTGGTAAGAAGTTTGCTTTCTGACCACATGGTTCTGGGTTCAGTCCCACTGCATGGCACCTTGGGCAAGTGTCTTCTGATTTAGCTTTGGGCCGACCAAAAGCCTTGTGAGTGAATTTGGTAGATGGAAACTGAAAGAAGCCTTTCGTGTGTGTGTGTGTTCCCCCCCCCCTGCTTGACAACCAGTGTTGGTTTGTTTATGTCCCTGTAACTTAGAATAAGTACAAGACTTAAAGAAAAGTGCTTGGATCAATTCACTCAGCTAAAAATTTTTCAAGGCTGTGCCCCAGCATGGTCGTAGTCAAATGACTGAAACAAGTTAAAGTTAAAAGAAAAGGCTTCTTTCAAGAATGAATGATCCTTCTCATATTCCTGTCAGATGTGAGAAAAGGCCTGTGTTTGATGGTCTTTCCTATTTCATGCACATTGTTGTTGCTGCTGTTGATGATGATGATGATGATGATGATAATGATGTTATTTTATGATTGATTTTAACCCAAAGATCTCAGTCACTTACATTCCATGGGCTCTGGGTAACTGGTCTTAGGAGCCCTCAGGCTGAAAAAAAAATAAACATGACAATCATCATCATCATTTAACGTCCATTGTCCATGCTGGCATGGGTTGGACGGTTTGACTAGAGCTAATTTGGCATGGTTTTCTATAGCCAGATGCCCTTCCTAATATCAACCCTACCAAGAGTGTAATGGGTGCTTTCACGTACCACCGGCACGGGTGCCATTTGCATGACACTGGTATCTGCCATGACTGATTTTGCTTGGCTTGACGGGTCTTCTCAAGCACAACATAATGTCAAAGGTCTTGGTCATTGCTTCCGTGAGGCCCAGCGCTCAAAGGGAACTCAGCCTGACAAAATTATGAGTAAGTCTTAATAGTTGGTTAACCCTTTAGCATTCAGATCCCTCTGTCAAATATAATGCTTCTTTACTCACATTGTTTTGAATTAATTATGTGTTATATCATACTTTAAAGATTTCAATGATGTGATTATTTATTTTTAGAATGACATTGTAGGTTATGTGTGAGAGGCTGGATCTGGTCAGTTTGAACATAAAACTAGTAGAATATATGGTCCAGATAACGTCAGTTTAAATATCAAAGGTTTAAAACTATTTTACTTCAATAAGACTGCTAATGGTCTAGAGAAAGCCATGAATGTCAAATAGTCTTGTTCCTTCTCTCCTCTTTTTATTGAATGTGTGTTTTTGTATTTTTCCAAAATCCAAAATTGCCCTCCTCACCAAGCAAGCTTGGTGGGGTTGCTGGTTTTGTCACAGCTGACCTGACCACACAACCGGTTATACTGGGTTACACATTACCAGTAGCATTGCGAAGCAACCTGGCATTGCATTTTTTCATATATTGTCATGTATTGATTGCATATTTAATTGATTGCTTTTAAGAAAAATATATATCAATTGTTCTTTTATTTTTTCTAGGTTGTTTGACTGGCGCCCAGAACCACTGCGTGGTATGAGATTCAAACGGGAAAAAACTGTTATTCTACAAAACATGTTTGAACCTAAAGAGTTTGAGGTTAGTAAATAATATATTTTGTACAGGATAGCTATCTTGATTTTTGTACAGTTCTATATTTAAGAGATGAGGAATCATGTACATTATTTATATTATTTACATTTGACGGATATCTGTCCTTATCTTGTTTTTCTTAACAAAATGTTTCGGCTGATCCTCCAGCCTTCATCAGGTGTCTTGGGGAAATTTCGAACCTGGGTTCTCATTCCTAAGGTATTTTTCAATGTTGTTGATGTTGTTGTTGCTATTATTATTCAGGTTACTACCTGGAATTGAACTCAGAATCTTGGGGTTAGTAGCCTGTGCTTTTAACCACTACGCTATATGTCCATGGGCATTTTAGGCAGTGGCCTGAACAACAGCAACAACAACAACAACAACAATAATAATAATAATAATAATAATAATAATAATAATAATAATAATACTAGCAACATCGAAAAATACTTTAAGAATGAGAACCCAGATTCGAAATTTCCCAAAGACACCTGATGAAAGCTGGAGGGTATATCAGCTGAAACGTTGAGGACAAATATCCATCAAATGTAGATAATGTAGATAATGTAAATAATGAATATATTTTGTGTTGCATTTAGTGTAGAGTTCTAGTTTATAGTTATTGCAGTCATTAGTTGTCAATCAGTTATTGCAGTCATTAGTTGTCAATGTGATGATGATGATGATGATGATCTATTCAGATACTTGATGATAACATAATAAACCAGCTGATCAAATGTTTTGGCAATGATGAAATCTATAAGCCATCAGGGTCACAAGGTGTGCCACATCATTCTATGTATCTAGGAGCAAGCAGTTGGCCAAGTGCCTTGAGAGTTTGCCTTGTGGTGCTTCTTCACCACCATCTTGCCTCTTCAGCTGGAGTAAGCCATGTCCGGAAAATTTGTTGGAAGAAATTTCGCTGTATAGGAAAATTTGTCCTAAGACTAGTTCAATGTATGGACAATGATTAAGTGTAGTATATCATCATTATCATCATTACCATCATCCTTTAATGCCTGTTTTCCCTGCTGGTATGTGTTGGATGGTTTGACTAGAGCTGGCTAGCAGGAGAACTGTACCAGTGGAAGAGGTAGACCCAGGAAGACCTGGGATGAAGTGGTGAAGCATGACCTTTGAATGTTGGGCCTCACTGAGGCGATGACAAGTGACTGAGACCTTTGGAGATATGCTGTGCTTGAGAGGACCCAGCAAGTCAAGTGAGGCCGTAACTGTGGCCTATACCAGTGCAGCATAACCAGCCCATCTAAGAGTACCCTTCAATCATTGGGCAATAAACCGTGCTTGAGAAAACCTGTTGAGGCAAGTGAAATTGTTGTGGCCGATGACAGTACTGCCTGATTGGCACCCGTGCCGAGTGTGGTTGATGCCAATGCTGCCTGACTGGCCCTTGTGCTGGTGGCACACAAAAAGCACCCCCTACACTCACGGAGTAGTTGGCATTAGGAAGGGCAGCCAGTTGTAGAAACCATGAAAGCGCTGACAGTACAGCTTGGCAGTAATCTTCTGACTTCTTAGTTCCTGCCAAATCGTCCAGCTCATGCCAGCATGGAAAACAGTCATTAAATGATGATTATATATATATGAGGGTGGTGAGCTGGCAGAATCGTTAGCTTGCCGGGTGAAATGCTTAGCAATATTTTGTCTGCCGTTACATTATGAGTTCAAATTCTGCCTAGGTCAGCTTTACTTTTCATCCTTTCAGGGTCGATTAAATAAGCACCAGTTACGTACTGGGGTCGATGTACTCAACTTAATCCCTTTGTCTGTCCTTGTTTATTCCCTCTATGTTTAGCCCCCTGTGGGCAATAAAGAAATGAATATAATGTATGCATGCATGTCTTTGTGATTGTTTTATGCCACCCTTTGACAACTGGTGTTGGTTTGTTTACCTCACCCATAACTTAGCTCTTTGGCAAAAGACACTGATAGAGTAAGTACCATATTTTAAAAATATGAATATGGGTGGGGGTTGATTTATTTGACTAAACCTTTGGAGTGGTGTCCCAGCATGGCCACAGTCCAATGACTGAAGCAAGTAAATTGTAAAGGTAATAAAATACTGGAAAAAAAACAAAAAAAAAACAAAAAACAAAAAAAAAATTAAGAAAAACCCACAACCAAACTTCAAAATTGTTTTGTGGAACGTTGACCTGGTCCGTGTCACTGACTCCTAAATATAAACTGTTTCTGCATAAATATTGTGTTAGTATTTCACTGTTTATAATTACATATGGATCTAAATAGTGATGTTTACAATATTGGAGAGATGACTTGTGGAAGTGAAGTGAGTTGACACAGAAACGATAGAGTTGGCCACCAGACGCTGAAAGGTTCTAACAGTATTTCATTTTTGCCCTGCTTTGTTCAGAGGTGGTGGTCATGTGATGGCAGCAGGGGGCGGGGGTTGCTAATTTTACCTTTGGTTCTTTGAAGGCAGTGAATGGTAGAAGGTGAAGTGCTGTAAATGGAATAAATACCCGCAAAAAAATGTACATTGGTACTTTTTCTTTATTTTATTCATTTATAATATTTGGGGGACCAAGGTGTTATTAGTTACAGATATTCCAGTGGAACAATGTACCCCTCTCCCATTATCATCATCACCATCATCTGTATTATCATTATTTAATGTCAAGTTTTCCCTGCTGGTATGGGTTGGACAGTTTGAAACGAACTGACTAGGTTGGGAGCAGTACCAAGCTGCATTCTCTGTTTTAACATGGTTTCTGTGGCCAGAATCCCCTTCCTAATGCTAACCACAGTATGGAGTGTCCTGGGTGCTTTTTACATGGCGCATCACTGACAGGGTCACCAGGTACTTTGCATGACAAATAAAAAAAAGACAAAAAAAGGCAAAACCTTTATACACACACACTCACACACACACAAACACACATATATTAGACAAACTGAGGTAACAAAGCCAGGCTGTGAGTAGCTTTCAGGACATTTATGAAGAAAAAGATATAGATGTAGTCTTACAGCTGTTTCTGAGATATGGATATCCCTTCATCAGAGACAATGTAAGATGGTTAGATAGAAGGAAATATTTCCCCAGCAGATCAACTGGAACCCTTGTCATCATAACCGATGGAGTGCCAGTTATTTCATCACTATGCTCTCTGCTACCTTTCCAAGAGCTTGACTCATTCACAGAAATGATTTGTGGTTTATAGCAGATAATTATTCCTAAGGAATTCTCAGCTGTTGCATGTTATGAATCCCAATTGGTTTTAAGAAAAAAAAAACAAGAAAGCTTAATGTCTGGAAATATATTATTCAAGTATATAGATTTTTGCTAATTTGTTTTTTGTTTTTTTTTTTAAAATAAAATATTGCTATATTTAGGTTGGTTTTTCACATTCTTTACATGTGGTAAAGAATGTATTCATATTTTCAGCTAAGCTGTTTTCTTTTTCATTTCTTTTTTTCTTTTGTTTTTAATTTCTATTTCTTTATGTAAACACAGATCTTTTGTGCAAGTGATAACAAATATTCTCCCGGCTATTAAGGGCATTTATAAACTATCAATTACTCTGTTTGTCTACTTTGTGGGCCATAAAGAGCAAGAGATGTTTATTCTAGCTTGAACAAGGTTCCATCTCTTCTTACACTGTCATGGTGTTACTGTCTGACAGATGCCCTCTTATTGAATAGTTGGCTGCTGGTATTGTCAACTTTATCCAAAGCACCAAACACTTTCTACACACTGCAAGTTTGGAAACCCAAGAACTTGTTTTATCAACATTTTCTCATATTATTGCATCTTCCTGCAACTAAATCATTCTCTGTTATTACTATTTTTAGTGTTTACAAATACTCTTTTGTTGCAGTTATTTGAAAGTGGAATATGGTCAAAGAACATTCCAATTTGTGTGTGTGTGTGAGAGAGGAGTTATTTGTTATTTCCTTGAAATAATTTCATTTATTGACTTGGCAGAAATGGTAGAACTCTGGGCTAAATGTCTTAAAGTATTAGGTTTCATTGCTCTACATCATCAGTTTAAATTCCACTTAGGTTTAACTTTTGACTTTTGTTCTTGGGGAAGACACGTGGTCTGCTGGTTAGGGCATTGTGCTCACAATCACTAAATCATGGTTTCAATTTCCAGACCAAGCAGTATGTTGTTTTTTCTTGAGCAGAACACTTCATTTCACATTACTCCAGTCCATTCAGCTGTAAATGAGTAACCCTGTGAGTGACTGGTGTCCCATCCAGGGAAGAATGTTGTGATCTCAGTCATTTGTATGCTATGAGAAATGGGTAACTGGCCCTCTGAGTGCTGGGACTAGAGGACAGTACTTTGCTGTTGGGGTCTGTGACATTAATATTAATAACCCCGATTCTTTGAATTTACAGGTCTGGCCCTTCTGATATGTTTCCCCCCTCTGTCTATCTACCCAGTTTCACTCACAAGTTGCCTGTTCCTTAATTGTCAAAGAATCTGTAGAATTTTAGCCTGGCTGTATTACTAAGGGGCATTACCACATTGAAATCATTTTTGTACAGGTGTTGCATTGCAGCATCCAAACTTGTCCAAGATTTGTCAGGAATAAAAAACCCACCCTACATTATCCATTGAATACTGCCTGTTGTCGGATATCAAAAGCTGCAATCATCTTGTTCTGTTCATTATTTCTTTGCTTTCTGGCTCCAGTCACTACCACTCTCTCTTCTGAAATGTGAAATACGTGGTCCAATCAAAAAGTATCTGGACTGTTGCTATGGTAACAGAGTTACAATATGCAGAATGAAGCCACCTGTTGTGCGTGCACACTGAGCTGTGATGTTCTTGCTCACGTCTGTTGTTTGTAGCAGTGCTTAGAAGTAAAGTGTTTAGAGTGTGGTCTTCTCACCTCACCATGGCAGAGAAAATGCGTGTGTGTGTGTGTGTGTGTAGGGAAAAAGACATAGCTTGAATGTTATTATGGTCAAGAATCTTTCCAAAAATCAAATTCTACTTGAACAATATTTCAAAATGTTGAGGAAATTCAAAAGGATGCAGTGAGGCAGCTGCTCACTATCCCAAAACCGGAGTTTCAGGAATGGTACCATCAATGAGATGTGTAACTTCAGAAATGAACCACTTCGAAGGAGATTAAATGCCAAATTGATGTGTTGTAGTTTTCCTTCAATAGCACCAGCCCCAATACTTTTTCATCAGACCTCATAGTCATATGACTCCTCTACAGTAACCAACCATTTCCACTGTTGTCCCTTTTCTCTCATACTTTTATCCATCTTTTGCTCTTCATCTCCTGGGTTCACAGTCTTGCAAGCTGTGTGGCAACCTGACTAGTGATGGGGACATGAAAAAAAACACCTGGTGCACACTGTAAAGTGGTTGGCATTAGGAAATTTCAATTTTTATGCTCATCTTTTCCCACCAATTTTTCATTTCTTTCCTCACTGTACCCAAGGTGCCAACACTTATTGGCCCAGTACTATTATTTCATTTTCCTAACTGTTAAACAAGAAGTTGAGATATGAAAGACACAAGAGGAAAGAGCTTTAGACAGAGTCCTCTTCAAAGCAATATCAAATCTGTTGAAATATTCTATGTTTTGACAGATGAGTGATAGTGTGTTAATCAATGACAGATGAGTGATAGCGTGTTAATCAATGACACTCCGAATGAAACCAATGAGTGCCTTTCTTTTTTTTTTTTTTTCAACTCGGACAGAATTGTTTCATGCAAGACTAAAATAGTTAAACCAGGACAATGACTTCTCTTTGGCCTAATTAATTCAACAGTCATAATTACAAAATCTGTCAAAGAATAATAATAACAACATCACTGGTCAATGGTGTCTGCTTTAGTGACACTTGTTTATCAAACATGGATCATCTTTTTTTCCTAGTTGTGACTTCCAAGCTTTACAGACTGTAAAAAGAAAACCAATGACACTTAAATTGTCTGGTAATTGTTTAGGTTTGTAAAATTATGAATAAACCCAGCTGTTCGCAGTCAGATTACATGCTTTATTCTTAGAGTTTTTTTTGCCCTCATCAATGCTTCTCAGTCAGGGACCATTTAAGATTTTGTTGTTAAAATTTATATGTAATAAAATCAATTATACTTTTGTAATA
>JARUKP010001069.1:0-10039 GCA_029874955.1 Octopus insularis
AAGGATTGGAAATAGAAATATAAAAATTCTAAAGATTTTAAGCTTAGACTAAGACCCTTTTTTTTTATATAAAAAAAAGAGAGTTGTATGTAAGGTGGGTAAGTGAGAGAGAGACAAACAGATACTCACGTGTTTATGACATATAATGCCATGTGCATTAAGTACGGTACAAGGTGCATATTACTTTGGCGACCACCTCCACCACTGTCTTCACTGAAAGACTTTTCATGAGAAAACCTTAACAGTAACAACTTTATATCTTGTATGGTGTACGGATAGCTTGGATCCCGGACACCAGTACATTCTTGTAAGTAAGCATTATGCCTGAAGAAGAAAAAAATTAAGTTCATATACATATATATATATATATATATATACATACACACACATCTCAAAAGTAAATAGATAGCCCTCTTTATATCATTTTATCAGTGCAGACACAATTGGCTGCTTCAGACTTACAGTATTACATACAAGGCATGTCTATAGTCTATAGCACAGCTAATATAACTTCCACTTGTACCCTACAGCTTTACAACCTGCACAAATGATTTGCTTATGGGACGATGTGGTGAAGCATGGTCATTGAATGTTGGACCTTACGGAGGTGATGACAAGCAACTGAAACCTTTGGCAATATGCAGTGCTTGAAAAGACTTGTCAAGCCTAGTGAGATTGTAGTTGTGGCCTATACCAGTGTCACGTGACTGGCATGTAAAAAGCACCCACTCTTGGAGTAGTTGGCATTAGGAAGGGCATCCAGTCGTAGAAACCATGCCAAATCAGACTGAAACTTGGTGCAGCTCTCCAGCTTACCAGTTGTAGTCAAACCGTCCAACCCTTGCCAGCATGGAAAATGGATGCTATATGATGATGATGATGATGATGAAGTATATGCTGTACATTAGCTCGATCCCTCATCAAATTGATGTTGTTTGAATAAGTGCATGGCGTACCACATGTCAGATATTGAAGTGATCACAAAGCAACAGGAGATGAAGCATTTTACTCAAAAACACACATTGCATGGCCTGGGAATTGAAACTATGATCTCACAATCAGGAGTGCAACACCCTAACCATAAAGCCATAAGCCCTCACATGTACCCAACTGTAGGTATATAAAAGGGTCAGTTCCATCTGACCTTTATATGAATTTTCTTTAAAGACAAAATACATCATCATAATGGAGGCTTCAATGTTGCATCACGGGTGAAGACATTGATTTATAAAGTGGCTCTGATGACCCTACATTACAACAAACCATTGACACTTGGAGAAAAGACTGTTGAATCACTGCTGCACGAACCATTTGAATGTGTACAGTACAACCATCAGAAACCATCCAGCCAACTGATTATCTACCATTCAAGCTGGCATGAGTGAGCCTGGCTGATTGTCTTTTCATTAAGAAAACAAATGATAAAATAGTTGTGATTAAGTCTCTAGTTAAGTGAGAAATGTCTCCTCCCATGGAGGTTTCAAATAAAGATTAGGAGAAATATAAAGAGAAAGAGAGCACAGAGGGTGATGAATACTGCTTCCAATCAATAACGGTAAATATTGAGGAAATAGAAAGTTTATAACAGAAGATAAGTGGATATTTCAAAGACCTCTACATACAAAGAGCACTTAGCCAAAAAGGAAACAAGAGTAATGACTCATCTAAAGAGTATCAATTGTTTGTTTGATGTAACAGTGTAACTTGGAGGTTTTGAGATCAAATTTTGTCAGAATTATTTCAACCCCAGTAAAGTTATAGTTTATATCTGATCTGCTCCAAGGTGTTATCTGCCTGACAATGGTCTTTCAAAAAGCTTTGGTTTTTAATTTAAATTTGTCAATTCTTAAGTGTTGAAAATGACTTACCTGGCAAGACAAGTGGCAAACACTGACTCCTGGACTTGCGGGCCCCACAGAGGTAATAAACCATTGCACTTAGTGTTTGCGTTTTGTAGAGCAGCACTTTCCCATTCCTCTCGACCTCTTGCATGTCTAATCAATACAAACAACAGACGGGGTCAGATTTATTTAGAAACAAATGAAGGCAACACACACCAAGGGAAATGTCAAAATAATAACAGAATAAAAAAATGAGAAATGACAAACCTGACAGCAGCAGTGTGACAGTCAACATGCACGACATTAAAGTGGGATACTGTACTGTAGCCTTGTGACTTCCTTGTCTTATTCTCATAGTTGTCAAGGTTGGCTCGTTTAGTAAATGTGTAAATACCTAAGACCTGTTCACAAGAGGGGGGAAAAAATGAATTATATTAAAATAAACTTTATAAATAATAATATATAATATAACAATATGTACCCATAAGTACCCACCCAGCCACCCTCAATTCTTGCATCTACTCTATTTTTTATCCACCATTTTGTATCTAATTGCCATTATCCTTTTTCTGTTGGGATGGCCATGTATCTCTTCTACAGCAAAACACCAGTTTCTGTCCCTCTATTATACTTTAACAACTCAAAACCTGGCACAAAGCCACCTCCCTTGATACTGCACCCTTCCCCACCACCCCTACTGTCACGAGGTCTCCTCTTGTGAGGTACTTGGCAGCATAACTAGTGCTGGTGCCACATAAAAGCACCCTGTACACTCTGTAGAGTGATTGGTGTTAGGAAGGGCATCCAGCCCTAGAAACCTTGCCAAAGCAAATATTGAAGACCTGCACCTACATAATTATTAAGACAAAATGTGATAATTTCAAAATTTTTTTTTGTTAAGAAGAAAAGAAGAAACACGAGCTCATAATTATCATACAGTCGGGTATTTTCACTCGTTATCATATGAGAAAATAATTAAACAGTTGTTAAAAGAGAAAAAAGACACACTAACCTTCTGTGGTTGATATTTATAACCTTCTCGACAAATACAACAAGTAAGACCTATTTCTTCCTTTAATTCTTCCATTTGTTTGAGAACAGAACTTTTGACAGTTACCTGGCCCTTTTCATTTGTCTGAAAAATATAACGAAGCAAAAACTGATTAGTATTGGTTTCCTTATGATAATTGCATCCATGATATTGGCTGAAAAGAGGGAAAAGGGCTCTCAAGCTGTATATGAATGATACTTCATGCTTGAAAGTTAAAACAGGGAATTTGTGTTGCGAGACATGACAACGAATAAATTGTTAATGCACAGATGGAAGACTGCCAAAGATATTACCAAAGTTTGGAGTACATGGTTGATAAAGTGTGGGTTAGAAGGAGGCCTACCTGCATTAGCTGTAATGGCACACTATGAGAGAAAGTTTCCATTTCCAGAACTGAGAGACAAACATAGACCATAAATGGGCAACTTTGCTCAGAGTTACTCATGTCAGGCACAACTAAAGGTTTTGCTGATGTCATCATCATCATCGTTTAACGTCCGCTTTCCATGCTAGCATGGGTTGGATGATTTGACTAAGGACTGGTGAAACTAGAGGGCTACACCAGGCTCCAGTCTGATTTGGCAGAGTTTCTACGGCTGGATGCCCTTCCTAACGCCAACCACTCAGAGACTGTAGTGGGTGCTTTTACGTGTCACCCACACGAAGGCCAGTCAGGCGGCACTGGCAACGGCCATGCTCAAGATTTTATGTGCATTTTACGTGCCTGGTGTATTTTATGTGCCATGTTATGAATTATAATATACTATCAGTAATTCCTTTCTGCAATAGTAGATAATAGATAAAAATATAGATATCTTATTTTGTATTGAGTACAAAAATGCAGCACAAAGTGGATACCAAAGTGCTTCAGACTCACCATTTCACTTACAAGAGCCAGAGAGAATATCAACAAAGCAGGACTGCCGGAAGAAACAAAAACAACAATTGCATCTCTGAAGGCTGCATTGGTAAATGCCATACTTGCTGTTCCACAACCTGAAATCCCAGCCAGCAAAACCATATTGGGCCAATATCAAACTGATGTTGTCACGTATATCAGCCCTACATCTGAAATTGTGTCAGTTTGATTTTGGCCTGATTTCATTTTGCAATGCGGCGCAACATCAGGCTGACATATTCCTTGATGTTGGGCCAATACGAATTTGAGATTGGGCAGAATGTGCAGAAATAGGAAAAATACATTAAATGCGAGAGATATCAATAAAATTGTATTTGAAACCACAGATAGGTGGTTTACTCATTCACTAACTTGGTGAATGAGTAATTTGAATGGAAGACAAAACCATGTATGCAAAGCTATTCAGCCTATTGTAACCAGTGCGTTGCTAAAATGGATTACCTTAAAAAATTGAGGTAACCCGTAAATGGTTTATCTTAATATTCAGTTTGTGCAGACCTGAGATCTGTGATAGATTCATTGTTAAGAGCCGACTTGTCCGAATTCTTTTTTTATTCTTCACCTTCAGCCACGATTTCTGTTAATGGCAGTCTGAAGCCATTCTTGAGATACCAACTCATCCTCGGCTTCTGTTGCAATTTTCATAGACTTGCAAACAGCCCCTGAAATTAATTAATTATGTTACTTAAAAGTAGTTCTCAATGTTAGAATAACAAATGCACTCACATTCATTTACTAATGTATTATTCACAAAGGGAAAAATCTACTAGCATAAATTGCATGGATTTGAATAACTCTACAGTTGAAAAGAGATACAAACTGAAAGCTTCACATTCATAAATGTTCACTACCGTTGTATGTCAGAACCTATCAAAGCTAGTACAACCCCACTACACCTAGTCTGGTTAAAACAGTACTCAAATACCCCCAACCCAGGGCCATTTTCAGTCCAATGACTCCAATTCAAAATTTAAAAATGCTGTCATTTTCAATACACTATGATCAAAAATAAAATATATACTCAAATGTAAAGCAAAATGTTAAACATCAAAAACAATTAACAGGATTCCTACAGGTTTTTAAAAAGAAAATTCAAGATTTTTCAAGGTATTTTCAAGCTAGATTGAAGGACCATCACGACCACTCCACAAAAATTCAAGGGTTTCCAAGGATGTCCTTCTGATAAAACAAAACTATTGGCACTACTTAGGTTCCATGCCAGTGTTGGCTGCCTCTACAGACAGCCAACACTGACATGGAAACATTGCAAATATGAATTCAGACTACTTGTTTGAGTAGAACATTTTTCTTTTTGTTTTAATGACAAAATGATAAATTTAGGTTGGCAAATATACGAGCCCAGAAATTATATATGGCGCACAACGTCAATTTCAGCATCTAGGCTATTTTCTGACAAACAGTGACAGCATACAAATAGGATCAAGTTTTGCAAATTGTTTATGCATATGATGCCCACTTGCCAAATCGTTTATGCCTATGATGTCCAACTGCTATTGGTTGACTTACCTTATTTTACCAGTAAAACAGAACTACCAAACCACAGTATACAAGCACCATGTTACTTTCTGAGGTACCTGCTGGGACCTTAATCAAATTATCTTTTCAACTGAATATCAGGTTGATGCGCTTAAATATTTTTAATTATTATACTTTCAAAACAAACTGAATCTGCAGTTATGAGTACCGAGATGAGCACACAATGATGAACGTGAGTCTCTTTGGTGTGTGTGGGATATGGAAACACACACATATGAAGAATGATGGAAACAATAGTTACATGTAAGTAGATAGATCAGTTAGAGAGGGGCAGAGAGGAGAGGTTATTAATGAACCAGCAGGTAAAACCATGAAAATGTAAAATGTACAACTTACCATGCTGTTTTGAACTGCGCCATCACTTAACTCAGCTTCCAAAACCTCAACATCTTCTTGACAATGACAGGGGAAATGGATTGTGTTGGGGAGATTTCTTGTCTCAGAAGGCTCTGGAGAAGACAAGTGAAGTTGAGATGCTCTCTCTTTTTGGAAACTGGAGATGGCTTTTGAAGCATCAGTCTTTGACACTCAGAATCATCCTCATCATCTGAGAAAACTGGTGACCTATGAAATGAAAAATAAACAGGGAATTACACGTCTTTCCCTTCACACAGTGAATAACATGGGTATTTGTTTGTCAATGCATAACCTTAGGACACATTGGAACTCATACAAATCTTTATAAGCCTCAAACTTTCATGCTGTTGTATTATTTTTGTATCCAAAGACAATGAAGTTAGAACTCCAATAGTGTTTCTGAATTTGAGTATAGTTTGGGAGTAAATATTAACTAATAATTCTGATTTATATCAACAGATGAAATGTGAATGTATTGTAGACAGCATTTACTGGTGAATACAACAGAAATTATGAACTGTACCAAGAATCTATTTGTTTTGCTGTGGCTGCATCTGATGAAGGAGATGATAAGTGATTGTTGACTGGTGATACACGGTATAGCAGAAGACCTGACTCTTCCTATTGACACAATTCAGCTATCATCCTCCACTCACATATTTGTCTAAGACAGTGCAGTGGAATTATGGGTGTAGGAAAGAAAAGTTGTGCATGAAGGACCTGTAACAGGGAAGGTTCCTTTATGTGTTGGAACATAATCTATGTTACATCAATAGGAAAGGAGGAAACTGTGTAATATAACATGTACTGAAAGTCTATGCTAGAAATTCAACATTTGGGCTATTTTTTACATATCAAGTACATATTCAGGTGCTGTAGTGTGTCTTCTTCTTCGATCATTCCGGGTTGAATATGTAACACCTAACACCTCTCTGCACAGATCATAATCCCCTTATTAGTTCTTTTCATTATTCTATCTATTTCATTACCTATGTAAACATAGTTTAAATATAGTTTCGTCTTCCACACTGTTATGTTTTAAACACAAACTTAAGTTCCTTCATGCGCATTTACTATTCGTCACCTATTCATTTATTCAAGTTTGTCACATTGTCACTTATTTCTCTAATTTTGTCACAGATTGGCTGACTGAAAATTCCAAGATTTTTCAATTCTATTTCACTGTTATCAGCATTTGCTGTTTCATTAAATTATGTTACCCAAAAAGAATATTTTTCTCCCTCATGTTCTATCCTTGACCAGCCTAACCCTGGTTTCTCTCTCTCTCTCTCTCTCTCTCTCTCTCTCTCTCTGTCTCTGTTTTGATAACCACTTGCTTCTCCAACACTTCCATCTCCTGCACTACCCCATCCTATATAAACTAGCTCACTTGGATTCCGCTACTTCTGCTTTACTGTGTATCATCGGTTGACAGTTTCTTATCATCTCCTTCATCAGATGTGACATCTTGCAATCATTTTTCGCCACTTTTCCATGTCTTTTGTGGTCTTCTTCTTTCTTGCTAAGTACTGAGTGCTTAAAGTGAATGGTACTTGCGAAAGACGAAAACCACAGAAGACATATGGGGAAAGCGGCGAAAAATGATTGCAAGATATCTCATGAAGAAGATGATAAGTAACTGTCGATCAATGGTACATGAGATAGCAGAAGACCTGACCTTCTGCGCAAGCATGCACTCTTCCTACTAACACTATTCAGCTGTCATCCTCCATTGACATATTTGTCTAAACAGTGCAGTCTCCCTTGTATACTACAGCTAATTCCTCTTATACCCAGTTTGTCTCTCAGTTCACTTATACTTTCTTGTTCATGCATGCACAGACTGCATGACGCATCTAACAAAGCATACTCACTTCATTTCCTTCAAATCTTCGCATGTCTTCTGTATTCAAGGTCCACGTCTCACTGCCATGTAATGTATGATGCTTATTTGTACACAAGTATTATGCAATCTTCCCAAAATTTGCTCTTGAGCTTGTAGATAAGCCTTTTGTTGTCTCTGAATATTCTCCAGCCCTTTCATATTCTAGCTATTACAATTTCAGTACATTGAATCCTGCTACTAATTTGGTCACTTAGGTAGCAGAAGTTAACTACTTCTAAGAAGCCGTCTGAGCATTTGTCAGGATCTGTTTCCTGAGTACTTTTAGTGCGTATTACTCCAGTGTACCATCTGCATCTGAAATCTTCCTTCTTTATTAATTTACCCTTAATCCCAGCTACACCTTCTTTGTGTGTCCTTTGATTAGAGTGGGTGCACTTTTTAGGATTTCTATTGACTGCTTTTCTACAGGAGAAGAATATATCGGATGATGTGGTCCGGGATAGACATTACTGTGACAAAAAAATGATGGGATGGTCACAGCCGGAATATCTTTGACTATAAGTCTGCAAACTCAGAGATGACCAAGCAATAAGAAGAACAACAACAACTACTACTTTTATATCACATATCTATTTATCTATCCCTCATTTTTCCTCTCTCTTCTTGTGTGGACGAGGGAAAAGAGGAACAGTAAGAAACAACAAATGGAAAGGCATGAGGTTGAACATTTGAGAGGGAATGAGAGAGAGAGGGAAAGAAAGAGGGAGGAAGAAGGAGGGGTGGAGGAGAAAGAGATAGAGGAAGTGATGACAAGCATTCTCTCGATGCTTTGCCCTAAAATAACATAAAAATAAAACAGTGAGAAAAATGTACCGACCGGCGGGGAGTCCTGGGAACTGTCCTTATGAGTCAATACGACAAGGAGAAGGATCTTCATTTTACTTTATTTTGTTTTCTTTTGACTTACCGTTGATATTTCATCGTGCAGTCGTAGATGAAACCCTGTAAATATTCATGTGTCGGTGGAAAGTTGAGTGATTCGGCTGATATACTTTGTTTTATCTTTGGTGTTTAAAAATATGTTATATTACAGTAATTGCTGTAATAAAAGTTGTGTTGATCCACCAGGTGTAGATTCAGTGGCATACAAATAAAACATAAAAAGAACATAGTCTTTAAATTGTGATTCAGAGATGAATTTACATAAGTGCAGATATATAATACAATAGATTTGAAAGCGTTAGAATCTTCGATTGCAAATTAATTACATAAAATGTCAAATGTCTCCTGGGAACATAGGAAAACGTCTTTTTGTTTTTCTTCAAAAACTGTGTTTAATAAGATTATTAAATAATTTAAAGAATTCCCAAGGATAGCAAGTAACAGACGATGCTAATTTTTTTCTCTTTAAAATTTTATATTTTGTTCTATGATAGCAGACTTTGTTACACGAGATTTACTTTATCAAATTGATTCAAAATTACTTTTCAATTGTTTGCTGATGAAAGACGCTTCCAACAAAGAACAACGTTAGAATGGCAAACATTAGGTGGCCAGTGAGGAATATGTGCATTTTTTTATTATCATTACTTGCCAAGTATATGATCTTTAACAATATTTCAGTTATCGTAGATGCAGTCACAAAACTGCAACTAAATTTATAGAGGAGTATGCTCTGAGGGCAAAAGCAACAGGTTTGTTAAAAAAATTGGAGTAGGAAGTAAGCGTTTGGGAGT
Source organism: Octopus insularis (assembly GCA_029874955.1). Classification (NCBI taxonomy): domain Eukaryota; kingdom Metazoa; phylum Mollusca; class Cephalopoda; order Octopoda; family Octopodidae; genus Octopus; species Octopus insularis. Next base: position 9,308 of record JARUKP010001069.1, read on the forward strand.
ACTCCATTCGAAGACTTTAGCAACACATAATTAAGCAAATTCTCTAAGTTTGAATTAAACTACAATAATATATACGACACTATCTGCGTAGTAAGTAACTGCTAGAATATTCTTACTTAATATTCACTGCAGAGAGACAATTTATTTAGTGAGTTCAAAGATTGGATTTCTCATGGTATCCTAACTTTGATTGCACCTAAATAAATAATATATCTTAGAAGCTTTCAATGAATTCGTAATTATTGCCTTTTGTGACTGTTGGCAAACAAGTGCACCATCACTAATAGATGCTGAACTTCGGAGCCGTATAAGTGAATGCCAAGCGTCGTCGGGAGATGGACAGATGATAGCGAACGAATATTATTTTGTAGCAAAATGATTAAAGACATGGATTCAGTTAAATATCATGCAAGAGAGAACAAATTTTCCGGCTATATTTTATATAGAGCCAACATTAAAATAGATTATACTTCAGCTGATATAAATTTGTACCCAGAGTAACAAATACACGAAAAATTTTGGTAAATTCTGCCGAGGTCGACTTAGCTTTTTATCCTTTCGAGATCTATAAATTAAGTACAAGTGAAACACTGGGATCGATGTAATCGACTAGTCACTTCCCCACAAATTTCAGGCATTGTGCCTTTAGTAGAAAGGATTCTTCTTCTTCTTCTTCTTCTTCTTCTTCTTCTTCTTCTTCTTCTTCTTCTTCTTCTTCTTCTTCTTCTTCTT
>JARUKP010001070.1:0-10038 GCA_029874955.1 Octopus insularis
ATATATATATATATATATATATATATATATATATATATATATATATATACACACACACACATATATATATATATATACATACACACACACAAAAACACGGGGATACACACACACACACGCACACACACACGCACATGCACACACACACACACACACATGGCAGATATAATTTTGCTCAGAAACAGGCAAGGATTGGCACCAGAAAGACCTTTTGCCTAGAAAAACTCTGCCTCACTGCAGGTACATTTGTCTCAAGCAAGCATAGAAAAGTAGACAAATGTATTATGATGACAGTGTTGATTATATAAGTACATATCTATATCTATCTATCCATCCATCCATCTACCCACCCACCTGCCTATATATATGCATACATACATATGTATGTATTATGAGAAGTTTCTGTGTGGTTTCTGTTGCCCAGATTTCATTCACAAAGTATTGGTCAACCCTGATACTATTGAAATATTTGCTCAACATGCTGTGTTGTAGAATTGAACTTGAAAGTGTCTGGTTACAAAGCAAGCTCCTTAAGCATTTGGCCATGTATTTACTTATTATTTTATATTTATATATCTAAAATATTTATTTGCACAAATATTTAAATAATTAACTTGAGTTCTTGAATTTAATACCATATTAATTAAAACATTGACAATGATTTAGTGTCAAAATAATATTCCCGCCTTTGTACTGAAAAAAAAGAAGAATTAAATCTTTGAAGTTGCATGGAAAAATATGTTGAATTAAGATCATTGTGACTTTTGAATACCATAAATAATGGTGTGCATCAAAGTCTTGTTTCTGAGATGTTTTCATAGAATTATGTTTTTAGATAAAGAATGTGAAATTTAAACTACAACATGAATTTTCAATAAATTTTGATTTTCACTTCATTTTCTTAATTCCATTTCCTGGAAAAGAAATTGTTTTATCTTTTATACTTCTGTTAATTATATAATTCATTATTACCTCTTTTCAAATAGGTTGCTTACATTATTAAAATACAAATGTCTCTTTATTTGTTGATAATGATACCTGATTAATTATTTCTTAAATGAACAAAATATTCACATTTTCTTTGCTAGTCAACATCCATGTAAATTAATTTGCTTTCATGTTAAGTTACATATTTGAATTGCATTCATCTCTAAATCTTTCCAGTTTTGAAAGAAATGTTGACAAAATCTTATCTCTTTATTTTTAGGTAAGTAAGCTGATTATCACAGAAGACCCTGGGTTTGTTATAACTCTCTTCTTTTTCCTTTCTTTCTCTTCTCTCCATTAGCTTTTTTCTTTATTAGTCTCACCTCTGCTTTCCTTTTCTCCCATTTCTCTTATTTGTTGGTCTTTAATCACAACTCAAGATTTACACAAGCATCATGGATAATGTTACAAGTTTTGCAAATGATGCTATTCGACCTTTCAGTGAAAATGACATTAAAATATTACGCAGCAAACTGAATTATGCAGACTGGTTAAGTTCATGTAAAACATATTATTAACTCCTTGCAATTTTCTGAGTACAGATTGAGAGAATTAAATGCAGTTAGCAATAAAACTGAAATATCATATGCTGTCTTTGCTATTAATTTTCAGTTAATATATAAATAGGCAACCTTTTGCTTTCTGTAGTTATGTAGAATGCAAGTACGCACCTAGTTGACTGTACTGAAAGTCTTAGAAATACTATACAAGCTGTGCTAAATTTCTGGTGAAAAATATTACTCAATCAAAATTAAAGGTAATTTTTTCCCCACCTTGTAACTTTTTTTATTTGTATGTAACCCTACAGATTGCAATAATTAGCCAAATCCTATCAATTAACGAAGTGTTTAAGGTTAGTCTTTTACAGCCTTTCCAGCAAAGAAAGCCACAACGTATCAACTAAAGACTACTTAAATGATATGTAAACACTGCTAAAATATTATATTACTTGTGTTACATATCATAATAACAGATATAAAAATTGTAAAATTTAAAACCATACTATTCCATAGAAATGTATTTATGTCTGCATTGCTAAAACAAAGTAGTATGTTGTAAAATTCTAGATAAGTAGATAAGATAGAATCATCAGCTGATACAAGAGGATTATTGAAATCTCCCCTTTTTTCTTATTTGCTTTTTCTCATCAAATTCACCTTTCTATGCAGGATCAATATTTTGCCTATTTTTACATCTTAACTTTATCTTTTTTTTCATAAAGAGTGTTATAAGGACAGCTTATACTAAGAATATTGCCCTTCAGATTTTAATGTTTTTTTTTTCTACAGTAAATATAAATAATTTATCTTAAGTAACTAAACTTGTTTTAATAGATTTTTCCTTTATTTATTTTCTTTTTTTCTTTTTGGTAAATCCAAGAGGTGACTCAATTCCATTCCCTTTTTCTCTTGCTTTGCACATTAGTTGATATATCTAAGACTGCTGCTACCTTTTGTGCTATCAAATAGCAACAGGTACATTGTATCTTCTTAAACTTTTTTTTATTAATTAAAGGATCATATATTATAGATGAAGTTTTATACATAACTTATTTGAAAAAATAAAAGAACTGGAAGATTTACTCATTGCACACCACTTCTAATGTTTATTTCTGTTTAAGCTGGAACCTTTATGCATAAAAATTCATAAACTTGATGCACACATCAATATATGCTTACATACAGACACATAACTTACATACATACAGACACACATATACAACACAGACAGTTATAGATACAGACATATAAAATAGACAATGTTTGTTTTTATTTAAAATCTTATCTGGACTTCAAAGAAGGACTCCTAATAAACTTTGTTCTGGATACTTATCAGTAACGAATTAGACATCAAAATGTTATTTCTTGTGTTAACAAAATTATTAAAAAAGTAATTATATTTGTAAACAGAAAATTATTAAAAATTAGAAATAAAGCAATAAAGTTAGACTGATGTGCCTCATAATACACTCAAATAGAAACTTAATTGAATTACGAAATCAAATTTATAATGATCATATAACATGCAGTGAACCAGAGACTTGAATATGTTAAAATAATGATAAAGCTTTAATTCTCATCGTATTAGATATTACTTTCTGCAAATATATTTGAGCTAAGATTTGTACTATATTTGCATTACAGTGAGAAACGTCCATGAAAATATGATTTACTTCTTTAGCTATAAAGGAAATGTTTTCAGTGTTGAGATCACAGAATTAATTATTGCATATTTCTTGATAATATAATCTTATGCTCATTCATATGCAGTGAAGGCAGTTTTATCTCTACAATATATTCAAACTGGATTATTTTGCAATCATTTAGACGTTTAAATAAAAATAACCTGCTTGTATAGTTTATGTACTATGGAAATATATATTGAATATTATTGTTAAAAAAAGCCGTTTTGCAACCAAGTTTTGACATTTTCCATATGATTTACTGATTGTTTAAAATTGCATATTCATAGCTTTTTTTTTTTTTTACTATTGAAATTTCAGATTTACTATCATACTGCAAAATAAGTGAAAGAAATTGCAGCAAATAAATTTTAAGAGGGATAAGGGGGGAAAGAAAAAGAAAAATTGACTGAGGGTTTCCCATGTAATAATCATGCTAGCAGACCATTGGCAAACTTCTTCCCCTCTGCTTCCCTCCTGGCTGAGTATACCTGCCTACTAGCTTCCCTTCTTGCTACCTGATACAGTTCCTTGCTACTGCCACTCTTCCAGTCCTGCTTCTTTGCTCTAATGGCTGTGTCAACTATTCCGTTCCACCACCATGTCACCCTAGGTCTGGTTGGGACTTTGCACCAGCCACAAATTTTGTCTGTGGCTCTCAATAAGTTGTCTTGTAGGAACGTTCAGTTATCTTCTATGGTACATTTCTTTAATTCTTCCTCTTTCTCCTTAAATGCTTCAGTTAGGGACATCTCTAAATCTCTGACTATTCAGAGAATCCTTAAGCTTCTAGGTCCTTCTTTTCCAAACTGGCTTGGTTCATGGAATCATCGATCACCACATTCAGATGGTGTTGTTTATGGAATTCAGTTTTATTTCAAGATTTCTTGTCAGTGTAGGAGCTGGTTTCTATCCTTGATCCAAGGCTCCTTCATTGGAATTTCAACATCAACAACAGGGTCTTTTCTATGTATGTTTATGTGCAGTTTGTGTGTGTGTGTGTGTGTGTGTGTGTGTGTGTGTGCGTAGTTGTATGAAATAAGGAAATCTACTACATACAACTGATGCACTTCAATTTGTTTGAAAGTATGAGTATTTTCTCTTATTGTTTACTTTCACAAATTACTTGATGATATGAGCTTTTGTATGTCTAATTAGCAGCTAGTGTCACACAAATCATAAAATTACTCAAACGAAAATCAGTGGCTGTATAACAAAGTAAACAAATACACACACACAAAAATGAAAAATGCAGAAGGTGGTGGGAACTGTACTGAAAATAGGCAATTTTAAATCTTTATTCTAAATAAAATACAAAATTGAAAAGACTTGAAGAAAATATTGATGAAATTTGGAAATTGCAAGCTAACATAAAATAAAATAAAAATGAATCCAGGAATTATTTTGTTGCACTAATGGAAGAAAATATTTTAGAAATGCGTTCATGATTGTTAAAACATATGAATATTTTTATTACATTTTTCTCCCTTGAATGGGTTTCCATTAAAAAATAAAATGAATTTTGAAGATGTATTCTATCTTTGATTTACTTGGAAAGAAAATTGCATTTAAATCAGTTTGAAACATTATTTATATGATATCCAAGGATACCCTTTGCTTCACTGAATTGAAAAACGAAAATGCAAAAATAAAAACAAAGAAGCATGTTATTTTAATTGAAAGGTTCACCAACTTTAATTAGATAAGGTTTAAATTTTTGTATATGCAGTTACATCACTCAAAATAGTTTTCTTTTGAATGAGTGCATAAATATAGTTCTTGAATTTGCAAGAGGTTTCTACTTTTCTTCATATTCAGAGTGCAGAATACATGGAGCAGAAAAGCTAAAAATATGGATTTGAGCTCAGTGAGCTGTGTAAATGAATATGCAACAATACTTCAGGATAAGACTGCCTTCAGTAAGAGCAGTCTATTAAGATATTCTAATTTTTGCATCAAGTGGGATTCGTTGCTGATTTATTACATGCAAAGTAATGATTTGTAGTTAGCATGGTATTGTTATTGTTGAGAGCTAAGAAATTCAAGTGTTATAGTTCAATACATCAACCTAATCTGTAGGAAAGTATCTCTGTAATAATGCTTTTGAATTTTGGCACAAGGCCAGCAATTTTGCAGAAGTTGGTAAGCTGATTACATTGACCCCAGTGCTCAACAGGTACTTATTTTATAGACCCAACCCTAACCCTATAAAGGCAGTGAGCTGACAGAATCGTTAGCATGCTGGACGAAATGCTTAGCAGTATTTCACCCATTGCTATGTTCTGAGTTCAAATTCTGCCAAGGTCGACTTTACCTTTCTTCCTTGTGGGGTGGATGAATTAAGTACCAGTGAAACACTGGGGTTGATGTAATCAACTCCGCCCCCCCAAAAAATTCAGGCCTTGTGCCTATAGTATTATTAAGGCAGCAAGCTGGTAGAATCGTTAGTACTGTGGATGAAATGCTTAGTGGTATTCGGTCTGTCACCACATTCTGAGTTCAAATTTTACTGAGATTTGACTTTGCCTTTCATCCTCTAGGAGTCAATAAAATAAGTACCAGTTGAGAACTGGCGTCGATATGATCGACTATCCCCCTCCCCAAATTTCACTCTTTGTGCCTATAGTAGAAAGGATTATTATAAAGGCAGCGAGCTGGCAGAATTGTTGGCATGTCAGATAAAATGTTTTGCAGCGCATTTCCCTATGTTCTGAGTTTAAATTCCACAGGTTTATTTTACCATTCATTCTTTTTTGCAGTTGATGAAATAAACACCAGATGAGCACTTCGGGTCACTGTACTGGACTAGTGTCTTCTCCTAAAAAAAATTTCAGGCCTTGTACTTGCAGTAGAAGGGATTATTATTATAGTTTGGCAGAATTATTAGTGTTGGATAAAATGTTTTGCAGTATTTGTTTCAGCTCTTTATATTGAGTTTAAATTCCACTATGTTGAACTTCATTTTCTCAACTTCTAGAATTTGTAAAATGAACTACCAGATAATTACCAAGATTGATTTGATTGTTAGATTGCTGTCCTAGTGCCAATCTAAAACATTATTATTATTCTAAATGGTAGTGTTCTAGCATGGCCACATCTTTTGTTCTGGAACACATAGGAACTATGGATTAATAGAAATTAGAGATTGGAAACACGGAAAAGGCATTCTGTCTGATGAGTCTGCCACTACACTTCATAATTTCTTACATTGACACAAAGTCAGAAATGTAGAGGAAGGGACTTTCAATTAAAACAACTTCAATACTTGACTGGTACTTTATTTTATTGACCCTGAATGGATGAAAGACGGGGGAATTTGAACTCAGAACGTAAAGATGGATGAAATGCCACTAAGCATTTTGCCCAGCATGCTAATGTCTCTGCCATCTCGCTGCCTTAGAAATTATTATTAATCTTATATTTGATATGGTCATTAACACAAAATGCTTTGTGGCATTTCTTCCAAGTCTTTATGTTCTTATTTGAAATTCTGCTGCGGTCAGCCACTCGTCAAGTACTAGGGTCGATTATCTCAAGTAATCCTCTCCCGCTAAAAATTGTTTGTCCATTTGCCAAAAATTAGAAATAATCGTGTTATTGTTAAGGCAGTGAGTTGGCAGATCGATAGCACATTTGACAAAATGCTTAACAGTATTTCTCTTGGCTGTTTACGTTCTGAGTTCAAATTCCATCGTGGCTGACTTTGCTTTCGCAATTTCATATAAAATATCTACCAGTTAAGCGCTGGGGGTTGATCTCATGAACTAAATCCCTGCCTCTAAAATTGCTGGCTTTGTGCCAAATTTTAAAATAATTATTATAATAATTAAAAAAAAAATGGTAGTAGATTAGTAGAATTGGTGATTGCTGATTTTTTAAATACAAGAGATGAGATATTTTCAAAATGCCCACACTTTGATAAGCTTTTATTGACACATTGGAATTCATTCTGACCATCATACTAAAATCACCTTCCTTTCCCTTGTAGTTGAGCTTATTGTCCTCTTTCTACCTATATACCCTTGAGCCCTTCATAAATTCAGATTTATTAAGGCATGTATTTACATGCGTATGTACATATTTTATTTACAGCAAGCTGCTGAAATTTGGAACCAGTCATTGCAGAATAACAGGTTATAATATCATAAGAGGAACCTGCCTCTCATGTCAATTCGCAGCGTCTGCCTTTCCAGTCTCTGTTGCTGAAGAAGAGATAACCACTCCAAAATGCATCAGTTTGGTTAGAGAGCACTGAGCTGACTGTATATTTACACCTATTTGTCTAGATCGAGAAATTTTCTCCATGACAAATTACAGTAAATAGCTTTCTCACGGGTTTGAATATGCCTTAAGCATATTTGAATGATAAGTTTGTAGTTATGTTTCTTGGGTTGGTAAGAAAGTAATTTCGTTTTTCGCAAATGGATAGAGTTGCGATCTTTTTTAAATAACTTTTGTCAATGCTATGATTTTTTCCTTTTGACATTTGATAGCCGTTACTTTTACCTTACTTTAGAAGCAAATTGCACATGATTTCGTTTACAACTGTTCAGTGTCAATTTTAACATGAAGTGCAAAAGGAACATTTTCGCCATATTTTGCTTTTTATTTCCGTAAAGGCAAGAAAGCTGCTGAAGTTCACAAAGAGATATGTGAAGTTTATGGTGTTGATTGCTTAATAGAACGCACATATCAGAAATGGTTTAAATAATTTCGTTTTGGAGATTTTTTATCTCAAAGATAACTAACGTTTTGGTCGACTTACTGAAGTTGATGATGACCGAATCAAAGCCATAATTGAATCTGATTGTCATATAACCATGCGAGAGATTGCAGAGAGGTTAAATGTAGCACACACAGCAACTGAAAAACCACTTAAAATGTCTTGGACTCGTTAAGAAGTTCGATATTTGAGTTTCTCATAAATTGAAAGAGATTCACTTAATACAACGAATCAATATTTGCGATATGCATCTCAAACACAATGAAACCAACCTTTTTTTTAAAATCAGCTTTCACTGGTGATGAAACATGGATTGTCTACAGTAACATCAATCGAAAACAAACCACGTCGAAAGCTGAATTGCATCAAAACGGGTCATGCTGTCAATTTGGTGGTATTACAAGGTGTTGTGTATTTTGAGCTGCTTCCAAGGAACCAAACGATCAATTCAGATGTTTACTGTCATCAACTAATGAAACTGGAGAAAGCAATCAAAGAAAAACCCACCAGAATTGGCAAATTGTAAAGGAATCGTGTTCCACCATTAGACTACACACGTCTTTGCTAACTCGCGAAATATTATTAGAGCTTGGTTGGGAAGTGATAGGTCATTCACCATATAGCTCTGAGCTTGCACCATCAGATTACCATTTATTTCAAAGTTTTCAAAATGTTTTGAATAGTAAAACTTTCAATAATGATGATGACCTGAAATCGCATTCACTTCAGTTTTTAGCTGATAAGGACCAGAAGTTCTATAAGCATGGAATTATGAAGTTGCCAGAAAGATAGCAAAAGGTCATCGAACAAAATGGAAAATATGTAGCTGATTAAAGTTCATTCTTTGTACGAAAAAAAAAACAGACTTTTATTTCACGCTAAAAAACCGAAATTACTTTCTTGCCAACCAATATATATATGTGTGTGTGTGTATTCTTTATGTACGAAGAACTATTAACAGATAGCAATAAACTGGTTTCAACTCTACAGGTACCCAGTAAGTTTCCTTATTTACTTTCACGTAATGCCTTCCTCAACATAAGATCGAGACAGTAGTTTTTGAACTACATCTTTGTACAATTTAAACCTTGATGTAGACACCGTGGCTTGCAAAGTGGAAACACGTTTATAAAATGAATCTGTTTGAGAGTAATATCTATCTTTCAATCTTTGTATATTCCAAAACAAATTTACGGATTCTTCGATATTTTGCAGGGATCTATATAGGCTATCACGCATCACTTTGCTTAAACAGGATAAAGCTTATCAATTCTCTCCTCCTCCACTATCCGCTATTCTATAACACTTAGACTATTTTCACTTATTTTGTCTTCTCTGAATTTTTACGGCTAGTTCAGATCAAATGGCCATATCTTAATCTTGTGCCAACAAAAAGAAACCGAATATTCTTTATAAACATTGGGGATATTATTCAACTTATAATCCAAGAGGTAATGTGTTATTGCTAAGAGTTTAAATGTCATCTAGTAATCGAAAGAGATTTTGTTTAAGTTGAAGAAGAACTTCCTCCAATCTGAATCTTCTAAAATCTACCAGAAGTGAGCTCGTCTCGATCGAAGTGCTGGAAAAGTTTTGACTTAGCAGCATTGTAATTTTAACTTTGATTTATGCAAGCAAAAAGGTTGTGAGTTCATTGTGCTAACAATTCAGCCAGTTCGCCGTTTTAACAACAACAACAACAACAACAATAATAATCCTTTGTACTGAAGGCACAAGGCCTTGAAATTTTGTGGATGGGGACTAGTCGATTAAATCGACCCCCAGTGTTTCACTGGTACTTAATTTATCGACCCCGAAGGGATGAAAGGCTAAGTCGACCTCACCTCGGCAGAATTTGAACTCGGAACGTAAAGACGGACTAGATGCCGCTAAGCATCTCGCCCGGCGTGCTAGCGATTCTGCCAGCTTGCCACCGTAATAATAATCATAATAATAATGATAATATGCTACCATGAAGAGCGAAATAAGAAAGGAATATTACAAGAGAATAAGACTCATACTAAAAACTGAACTCAACTCTAAAAATTGCATCGAAGCCATTAACACTTTGGCACTTCCAGTAGTCCAATATAGTTTTAACATCATTAACTAGAATCTTACAGAGTTTCAACGCTTGCATTGGAGG
>JARUKP010001071.1:0-10038 GCA_029874955.1 Octopus insularis
TATATATAGTATATGTATTGTATATATATACTATGTATATATTGTATATATAGTATATATATTGTGTATTTATACTATATACATACTATATGTATCGTATATATATTGTATATATATACTATATACATGCTATATATATATCGTATATATATATTGTATATATATACTATATACATACTATATATATATATATATCGTATATATCTTGTATATATAATATATACACACACACACACACACACACACACACACATATATATATATATATATATATATATATATATATATAGATGGATAGATATCACCTTGCAAATGGGTGAGAGTTGGAGACAGAGAGGGCATCTGTTTGTAGAAAATTTGCCTCAAACATATTCTGTCTGTCTTGTGTGAGCATGGAAAAGTGAGCTTTAAAATACTGAAAATATATATCTACATATACATACCTATAGACGTTTATATGCACACACACACACATAGCATATATAGGTGTGTAAATAGATAGATACACTATACACACATACACACAGTGCAAAACAAGGTGAGTTAAAGAATAATTTATGGGTTGGAGAAATCAAGGATAGATAATATATATATTATTAGAAAAAATTCTAGTGATGCAGATTGACAGAATCATTAGTCATAATATTAATTTGTTATGGCCTTTTATATTGACCACATCTCAGTATGGCTTCCACCTCTCTGTGGTCAAGAAAATAAAAATAACTCTCATCAACTGGGCTTCATTAAGCCAGTGATATCCCACCCCTCAAAAAATGTGAGATGAAATTCACCATTTTTAAAAATATTGTTTTAGTTTTAGTAGACAGTATTTTGGTGATACTGTCTTTTATGATGACCTAGGAGCATAAATAACAGATTAATTATTTGTTGTTTTTTGTAAAGTGTTAATGTTCAAACCCTGAACACTATTGCTGCTATTCTATCATTGTATCCTTAGCTAAGATGTCATTATATTTAACTAGTTTCACTCCAAGTCAGTCTCTATAAATTGAAGTGACAATTAGATAAAAGTTAGAAAAGCAGAAAAGCTTATTCATTGGTATTAAGTAATATCTTGTGTGAGCTTGCTACTCTGGTTGTTAATTGGAATAATTAATTATAAAACAGTATTTAATAGAAAGATATGGCCAGTGGTTGGCATTCAATTTCCAGAATAAGATTTATGCAAATTATTTCAAATTTGTTAGCTCAGTAAAATGGGTTTCAGCCATAAAATATATTAAACAGTAAAATACTTTCTAGAATATTCAGTGATTTGTTGTTTTCCTTGAAAGAATTGAAATCTTTTTAGAAATAAATTCAAATCGAAAGCTGTTGCAATTACTGCTTGTTAATGACACTTTCCACATAAAACTGGGACTGATGGGTTTATTTAATGGTAATTTGGCATCAGGGGAGGTAAATCACTATTTCTTTTTCGATTGCATTCTGAGAATACTTAAGTTTTTATTACTCACTCCTGCTACTGCTACTTGGATAACGACCATGACGGCGTCATTGATTTTTTTTTTTTCTTAACAAATACCTCTCCATACCCCACCCCCTCCCTGGCACTCACACATTGTATGGATGTCATTTCAGATATTTTGAAATTTGATGGTTTCTTCTGATAAATATTATTAACTTTCTCATCTCTTTCAGCTATAATTGTTCTGCTTTAGATTACTCCCTCTTTCTCTATCTCTCTAAAATGAATGTTCACTACTAGTCATATGCCTTGTAAGCTATACAATAGCTTTTGGGGAATTTCTGGTTTTCTAACATCTATCTAATTTTCTATAGAATTTTTAAGAATTAAGTTGTCAGGCATATTCAGCATTTACTAAATACATTCTATCTCCTCTGAATACATTTTGCCACTTATAATATATTTATATATATTACATTGATGTCATCATATTCCTCCCTCTTCCCTCACACTTGTCATGAACAATATTTTCATTATGATGCTAGCTATTATCACAGTATAGATGAAAAATTCTGATCGATTAAAAATTTTTTATAACCATATTTCAAATCTAAAAAAAGAAGAGCTTTGATTAATTTGAAAATTAATGAGAATTTGGAGTGATTTAGAATAGCAATGCTAACTTATTTCTATGTATATGTTAAGCTTGTGGTTGTAACATAACAAAAGGTTTTCTCCTAAAATTACGAAGGAAAACTTTAAATCTAGGTTTTATATTCAAAACCAGAAACAATTTTGAGCAATTTTGATATCAAAATAGTTGTGTGAATGATGGAGATGAGAGCAACAAAAAGAGTGATTTTTTAATTATGACTGATTCAATCTGAAAGATAGTCTGACAGGATTCAGGATTTATATTTTACTGCTTGTTGCATTACATATTAACATTGCACACTTAGTATTCCGATAGTGGGAACATTCTTAGATTTGATTTACTAGTATCTTTATGAATTCATCTGCAATTGTAGCTTTAAGTAGGCTAAGGAAAACGCTTACACTGCAAGGGAGTTAATTCTGCTTAAACGGTTAATTTCCTAGACTGTATCAAATATCTGTTGAATCTCTTTTTTTTCCATATATATTGTCTAATTGCTGTTACAGCTATGTTCATTTACATTATTTTCAATTTAAACTCCTTCTTTCAGTTCTTAAAATTTCTCTGGTCGTGAGATCCATGTCAGTGGATTATGTTAACACTCAAATATATTGATTTGGTATTCCTGAATTGGGCTAAAGGAACGAGTTGTTGTGTCTGGAAGCATAGCCTTAATGAATGAATGCTAATTTATTTAATTTCTAATATTTATATTGAATGTGTTCTGAAGGTTTGTGATTATCATTGTTGTCATTCTAACATTCACTTTTTCAAAATTGCATGAGTTAGACAGGATTCATTAAGACAGAATTTCTATAGCCCGATGCCCTTCCTGTTGTCAACTTACACCTGTTTTCAAGCAAGCTATTATTTCCCAAGGCTGGACATATTTTCTACAAGAATGAACACCACCACCACTTCTAATAATAGTGATGCTTATTTACAACCATAACATGATATCAAAAAAATGGATAAACACACACATTCAAATGACAAGCTTCATTCAGTTTCTGTTTACCAAATCCACCCAAAAAGCTTTGGTTGGCCCGAGGCTATAGAAGACACTTGCTCAAAGTGCCACAAAGGTGAATTGAACCCAAGACCGCATGGCTAGAAAGCAAGCTTCTTAAACCACACAGCCACATCTGCACTGTTGTTTCTAGCATTTCATATATGGATATTACAGAACTTGTAAACTTCTCATCCTTTCTAAATGATTTTTATCACCCACCAGGCAATGTTAAATACTTTCCCTATATGAGTTGGGAAAGGCAAGATATAGTGACTTCAACAAAGGCAAGATGTAATTATTTGTTCTTCAAAAAGGAAAGGTATAGTTACTTGTTCTTCAACAAGTGCCTCCATTTTTATGGTTTTATACATTAGTTATTCCCATTATAGAAATTAATTTCTAGTGCACAATCTTTAGTATTTCTAGAAAAACTATACAGTGATGCTAACATACTCAAGTGAATAATACCCACTTGAAGCTTGGCGAACATATTTCAGTCTATATAACATCCCCAGCCTATCTCCATGGTTAATTTGTTGCTTGTATAGTCTTTCACATTTCTTTGTCCCCTAACCTTTACTGCTGGTTCACCATATCCTACCCACCTTTACGACTACTGAGGATCCTAATTTTACCTTTTGCTAAAAAAGCTTACACTTTCAGTTTCTAGTTTTTTTAATTGTTGCACTCAAAAACGTTTTCAGATTAAAATATTCAAGTATTTTGACTTCAGCTGGTTATTAAAGAAACAACTATAAAATAAATTTAAAATATCGCCAGTTTACTTCTCTTTGAATGCATTTTATTTGTTACCTTTTAAGTTGAATATAGACGGAATCATTATCCTTGTGCTATCATTGGGTCAAAGATCTTTACAAATGCTTAATAATCCAATGTGTTTATCGTAGTGTCATGTAAGACCATGGATGTTTGTCATTGGATTAAAACTTACATGACTCCAAGGTTTTTATAAGAGTCTCAGGATCAATGTATGAATGAGGATGTATATTACAGTTTTGATAACAATGCAAGACTAGGAGTGTGTGTGTGTGTTTTTATGTTTATTTGCACATATATGTATATGTGTGTGCATTTTTTATATGTAAACGTATGTGTCTATATACGTACGCCTTATGGAATTCTGTTTATTTTCATTTCATGTTTACTGAATGATATCCTACCCCCAGCCAAATTGTAATATCAATCAGTGTATATTAGCATTTAACCCCATATTTTGTGTTTTTATTCATTTATGTATTTATTTATATCCCATATTGTGTAGTCTTTTGTGTTTGCATGACCTTTGCATGGCTTAAGGGAGATGAAAATATTGATAGGGTTTCCATTTTAACTTCGGGGATACTATCAGAGCTGAGACAACTCTGTTCCCTATATTAGCTTTTGTGTATATATACATATATATATATATAACAACAACAATCATAACAATAATAATAATAATACATTCTACTATGAGCACAGGGCCTGAAATTTTGGATAAGGGAGCTAGTCAATGACCTCAACCCCAGTGCTCAACTGGTACTTGTTTTGTTAACCCCAAAAAGATGAAAAATGAAGTTGGCCTTGGCGAAATTTGAAGTCAAAACATAAATAGACAAAATGCTGCTAAGCATTTTGCCTGGCATGCTTATGATTCTACCAGCTCACCACCTTGTTGTAACTTAAATATCAAATCTATGTAGCAATGTTTCCATCATCATTTTAACGTCCATGCTTGCATGTGTCAGACAGTTTGTTGAGATAAATTTTTCTGTGGCCAGATGTCCTTCTTTTTGCCAACCTGCACCTGTTTCCAAGTCAGATATTTCCCCATGACCAAACATCATTTTACAAAAGATTGGAAACAAAAGTCACTACTTGCATGACAAGGACACTTTCTTACAACTTTCATGTGATGTCAAGGCAGTAACAAACACACACACATACACTCTCTCTCTCTCTCTCTCTCTGCGTATGTGTGTGTCTGTATACACACACACACACACACACACACACACACACACACACACACACATGTTTTATCAGTTTTATATGTATGTATGTACATCCTTCTTCCAGACACCACACCAACAAACAGATAAGTTCGACTTGAATAAAAACCCTGAGTACATATCAGCTGGTGGAGGTTTTGGACCAGTAAGTAGTAAATATACTTGATATCTTTTTTAAAATTTTGTTTTCTTTTCTAATGAATCAAGTAAGAACTTCAGATTAAACAGGAAACCTTATAAAGATCTTGCACCACTATTACCTTTAATCCATTGCAAGCCATGTATATAGTCTGTTATTTTAGATCAGTGGTTTTCAGCCAGGCTCCATATGGTCCCTGAGGGGCCATATAAGATTTTGGGGGAAATACACAGTCAAATAATAAATTGGGGATTCACAATAGTATTTTAAGGGTTCCTGAAAAAATTTTGTCGTAACTGTATGTATTGATATGTATTGCAAGAAACAGCTAGGATTCTTTCTCTAACATTTTACATAGTTCAGCCTACACAAGTTCATGAGTATAAAACAAAATAAGAATTTTGAAAGTTTTTATAAAACTATTTTTTTAAACATCAAATGGCTATGGGGACCTCCAGCTTACTTGCTTAAGGCAGTTTATCTTGACAGATGACAACGTTGTCTTTGATTCTTAGGGGTTGTCTTGATAGTGTTGGCAGCCCCTCTCATGGCTGAAAAGGCTGATTCTCGAGGCACATGTCTGATTACACTGAGAGCAGCAAAGAGGGCTCTGATGAAGATGAGCTCATCTAGAATTTTGCTGACGTTCCTTGAGTTGTCTCCACTTGTCTTTGCGAAGTTTAGTC
Source organism: Octopus insularis (assembly GCA_029874955.1). Taxonomy (NCBI): domain Eukaryota; kingdom Metazoa; phylum Mollusca; class Cephalopoda; order Octopoda; family Octopodidae; genus Octopus; species Octopus insularis. The sequence continues at coordinate 5,934 of JARUKP010001071.1, forward strand.
TGCTCATCCTCAAAATGCTGCATACCAGTTTTAACCGTACCCCTCCAGGTAGTATGGTCTGTGGCTAGTGTTTCAACTTCACCAGGGGGGATGTTGCAGAGCTTCAGGGATTTCTTGAGATGATCTTTATACTGCTTCTTAGGACCTCTGTGCGGTCGGTTACTCTCTGCTAATCCTCCAAAAAGGACAATCTTGGGTATATGGTTTTCTGCCATCCTGATAACTTGCCCTACCCAGCGCAGTTGACGTTTGAGGATCACACATTTGATACTGGTCAGTTTCACTCGTCTCAGGATCTCTGTATGTGGTATCTTGTCCTTCCAGGTCAAATGATGAATGCGCTGGAGAAAGTGGCTATGAAAGGATTCAAGGAGTTTGACATAACGATGGTAATGTGTCCAGGTTTCTGAGGCATACAGAAGCCTGAAAACCACAACAGCATGATAAACCTCGATTTTCGCGGAGAGATTCAGATCACGTTTAAGGAAGACTCTATCCTTGTGACGTCCATAAGCAGAGGAGGCAAAGTGGATGCGATTCTAAATTTCGTGGTCAATTACCACATTGCTTGAGATGATGCTACCCAAATAGGGGAATTTCTTGGTGTTTTTTAGCTGGTTGTCTTGGATCAAAAGAGTCACAGGGGGTGAACCATTTCTGGAGCATTGAAGAATCTCTGGTTTCTTGGTGTTGACCTGGAGTCCAACCCGATGATAGGCATTGCACACAACATTTAGGTTCTGCTGAAGGCTGGCTGGTTCGTGGGCAAGAACTTTGCAGTCATCGGCATACTGTAATTCAAAGAGAGTGGTGGACTGAGTCTTTGTTAGTGATTTTAGTCTCCTCAAGTTGAAGAGACTGCCATCATGGTGATATCGAATTGGGATGCCATCTTCAGGGTTGAGGTCATAGCGGGATAGTAAGGTCACAGCCACAAAGAACACATTGAAGAGGACAGAGGCCAGGACACAGCCTTGTTTAACACCAACTTGAACATTGAAGTAGTCAGACTGATCACCACCCAATGTCACATGTGCTTGCATGCTGTCATGGAACTGGCATAGCATGGCAAGAAGCTTAGGTGGGCATCCATACTTCTGCCGGACATTCCATAGTAGTGGGTGGCTAATACTATCAAAAACCTTAGTTAGGTCCATAAAGGCAAACGAGGCATCACACTGCTGTTTACAGCCCTTCTCTAATAGGTAGGTGGGAAATGAAGACCATGTCGATAGTGCTACTGTTAGCTCTAAAACCGCATTGTGACTCTGGGGTAATTCCTTCAACAAAGTGGCCAAGAAGTCGAGAGAGCAGGAGAGAAATACCTCTGCTGTTGTTCCAGCCTGAGCAATCTCCCTTCTTCTTGCAGATGGTGATTATGTCTGTGCATTTCCAGCATTGCGGGATCAAGACACTTTTCCAACTGTAGAAGATAATCTGATGAAGGTGCTGGACAAGAGCAGGACCCCCAAATTTATAGATTCCCCCTAGCACACCATCTGATCCAGGTGATTTCCTGTTTTTTAAGTAGGAGAGAGCTGTAGGATTTCCATGTGAGAGGGTTCTGTATCCAGCTCAGGAAGAGGAGAGAGATGAGGGAGCTCAGGGAGAGGAGAGAGATGAGGGAGCTCAGGGAGAGGAAAGAGATGAGGGAGCTCATCAATTAGTGTTGTGTCTGTAGGATTTATCTTATTGAACAAGGAGTTGAAGTGTTCTGCCCATCTGTCATGGATCTGGGTCTTTTCCTTGTAGAGAGTGTTGCCAGCTAAAGATTGTATCGGATTGATATGATTGGAAGACAGGCCATACATGGATTTGGTTGCAGTGTAGAACTCATGGATCTTATTTTCATCCGCAAAACATTGAATTTCTGCAGCTTTGTTCTTCCACCAAGTGTTCTGAATCTGCCTAAGTGTGCTCTGGCATTCCGAGCGAAGATCTTTCCAATTATGGAGGTATGCATTGGACCTGCTCGAGAGGTAGGTATCATGAGCCTGGTTTTTACTTCTGAGAAGAAGGAGGATCTCATTAGCAGATTCATCAAACCAGTCAAGATTGCAATATCTAGTGTGTCCTAGTTGTTCAGTTGCAACTGAGGAGATCAGGGAGATATGTTTGTCCCATATGTCATGTAGCACTTCTTGGTTTACCGAGGTAGGATTGGGGAGTGGAAGAGTATCCAATTTGATGGCAAGCTGATCTCGAAAGAGGTCACGATTCTCAGGGTCATACAGCTTCGTGGTTTTCAGTCGTTTTGATGTCATCAACTTTCGGCGAGGGGGTTGAATGTTGATTCTAAGCTTGGAGCGGATAAGGTTGTGGTCTGTCCAGCAATCTGCTCCACATATTGCGTGAATATGGAGGACATTGCCCATGTCCTGATGACAGACAATGATGTAGTCTAAGTGATTCCACTTTTTGGAACATATGTATGTATGTACATACATACATATATCCATATGTATATATAGAGGATGGCCCAAAAAATAGATTTACAGTTATTCATCTATCTCTTTTGCATCCATATATTAACAGTTTAGATCTTAATTATAAAAAATATGAATCCCTTATTCTATGCTAATTTAGTTAATTTTGTCAAGTTCCCTTTCCAGTTTGCAAGATAGAAATTTAAATGTAATGAAATGTTTTAAAAGAAATTTAAAGTACCTATGTGATAACTGTGAACCTACTTTTGGGCCACCCTGTATGTGTATATATTTATATATATATATATAGTCAAGTAGTATATTGTTGATTTATGGCTGGTAAGAAAGTTACCATTGGTTTCACATATACTTTTGCACTTGGCAATACAGGTGACTCATTAGACCTGCTGACTAGATGCACATAACCTCTTTACTAATGGAGGTAAAGATGTTATGTACCAGAAAGTCTGATGAGTCACCTATATTACCAAGTGCAAATAGATATAAAAGCAATAATAGCTTTCTGCACAGCCATAACTCAGCTACATAAATTATAATTGGTGAACAAAACTTTTTAGAGTGTGCTTTCTTTCAGGCAACGTGGCTGTGTGGTAAGTAGCTTGCTTACTAACCACATGGTTCTGGGTTCAGTCTCACTGCATGGCACCTTGGGCAAGTGTTTTCTGCTATAGCCTCGTGCCGACCAAAGCTTTGTGAGAGGATTTGGTAGACGGAAACTGAAAGAAGCCTATCATATATATGTATATATATGTATGTGTGTGTGTGTGTGTGTGTGTGTGTGTGTGTGTGCGTGTGTGTGTGTTTGTCCCCACCCCCAACAACCTATGCTGGTGTGTTTATGTCCCCATCACTTAGCAGTTCAGCAAAAAGAGACCAATAGAATAAGTGCTAGGCTTACAAAGAATAAGTCCCTAGGTCAATTTGTTCAACTAAAGGCGGTGCTCCAGCATGGCCACAGTCACATGACTGAAACGAGTAAAAGAGCAAAAGAGTAATACCTTTGGAAATTTTCTTTTTCTGGTTGGTGTGATAACAGTCTGAGGGTTCCTCAGGGCAGCTTGTCGGTCCTCCTCAGAATAGTCAAATGATGTGGCTGCCATCTTCGTGACGACCTGACAAAGCATAGGTCACTGTTGGTTTGGAACCTCCTAGGAGACCAGCCCACCTTGATTGACCCTACCAGGAGCAAAGCTCCAGATGATAACACTCTCTTGGATCTATGGAACATGCAAGACCACTCACAATGAGAAGGCCAGACCCAGGGTGGGATACTGAAGGGTTGGCATGGAACTGCCAGGAATGGAGAGTACTGGTGGACCTGGTGAGCTCTACACATGATGACATCTCTGGGACCACTAACCTAGGATGATCCCAGCCTCATCAAGCAGGAGCATAAAGCTAAGCAAGGGAACATTTTGAATACACATCATGGAAAGTCAATGTTAGACGACAACAACGATGATGATGATGATTGTTAATGTATCATCATCATCATCATCATCGTCGTCGTCGTCGTCATTTAACGTCCGCTTTCCATGCTAGCATGGGTTGGACGATTTGACTGAGGACTGGCGAACCAGTTGGCTGCACCAGACTCCAATCTGATCTGGCAGAGTTTCTACAGCTGGATGCCCTTCCTAACGCCAACCACTCCGAGA
>JARUKP010001072.1:0-10037 GCA_029874955.1 Octopus insularis
AATTTGAACTCAGAACGTCACGGCAGACGAAATACCGCTAAGCATTTCGCCTGGCGTGCTAACGTTTCTGCTAGCTCTCTGCTTCTGTTAGTCGTAGTATTCATTGATAATAACGAGCGTTATGTTACTGTGAATGTTGATGATGATGATGATTTTGTTGTTGTTGTTGGTAGTGATTGCATTGGTGATTTTGTGGTTGTGGTGGTGGTGGTGGTGGCTGAAGATGGTTGATAGTGCTGTTAGTAGTGGTGGTGGCGGTGGTGATTGTGATTTTTGTCCCTGACATCGAGTGCTTGTGGTTTCGTTCGATACTAATTGTGGAAATGGCAATGGCTGATACGGTGTTTTTGTAGCTGTGGAGGTTGTTGTTAAGCTCCATATCAGCTCTAATCAGACAGGAACAGGCATAGGATCAAAAGAATTCCACCCATGACCTTCTCATCTTTTTTTTTCTTCTTTCTACAGGCAATCCAGTATCACATTATCAAACGTGTTAATTTTTTCTTTTTTACGATAGTGCTCTTGTGATTTGAAGAAGATTTGGCTCGTCTATCGATAGAGCCACCACGTTGAGAAATCCGGCTTTGGTGGTGTTTCGTGATACTGGTTGTTTGAGAGGGAGTTGCTGAGATTGTTTTTGATGTTATTTAGCCCTCGGTCAGGACTGGTTTAGAAGAGCCATGATTCAAGCATGCCAACAATAACTATAACACTTATTAGGAGGAGGTTTGGTGGTTATGAAATTAATTGTGTTTGTTAATTCGTAGTTCTGTTGCTGTTGTTGTTGTTGCTGATGTTGAAGTCGGCGGTGGTGGTTAGCCCCATGTCCACCCCGATCGAGCAAGCTTTTTTATCAAATCGATTCCAGCCATGGCCATCACGTTGTTGTATATCTAGAACTGTTTTTTTTATTGCTTCTCTCCGTTTTTCAGAGTAGAAATATTCTTGTTTCTGGTTTCTTGTTTTTTTTGTTTATTTTAGGGCGAATTAACTGCTATTTCTCGGGAGACAAACAACCACGCAGAAGCCCCAATCATTGATGGTAGGTATATGCAAATATAAGGGTGGTGGTTAAGGCGGCGAGCTGACAGAAACGCTGGGCGAAATTCTTACCAGTATTTCGTCTGTCTTTACATTCTGAGTTCAAATTCCGCCGAGGTCGACTCTGCCTTTCATCCTTTCGGGGTCGATAAATTAAGTACCAGTTACGTATTGGAGTCGATGTAATCGACTTAATCCCTTTGTCTGTCCTTGTTTGTCCCCTCTATGTTTAGCCCCTTGTGGGCAATGGAGAAATAAGAAAGCTAGTTCAGGAATATCTGAGTGGAGGGGACGATACTAGCCAACTCTGAGGAACAGAGGTCATTATAGTAAGGTAAAACGATAACATAGTACGCACACGGGCCTGATGCTGGGGCGTTTCAGTAATTGATTTAATGCCAATTAGTCAAACGGATCTCCTCTTGATGCGCCACAGGATGAGGTACTGTGCAATGGTATCGAATTTAGAACCTCATTGGTTGCGATGCCAACTTCTTAACTATGCAGTCACACCTGCGACCTCACAGGTACGCACACACACACACCAGATCATAGTATGTTGGTTTCTAACGATGATTTATTGTACTTTTTAAAGTCTGACCAGCATAACTTCCGTTTATCAAAATGGCGAAATGCTAAAGATATTCCAAGTAAAAATATCTTTATTTTCAACTAAACCAGAATTGATGTCTGATGAGAATTGAGTTTAGGAACCCGGAAAGTTGTGACTTGCAAATCAGCGTGGGAATTAGGGTTACAAAGGCTTCTATCTGGTGACGGCTCGTAGATAAAATTAATGGGGGTGCTGCTTCAGGAATTTTTTTGCCGTTGTTTTAATATTATGCAAAAGGAAACAAACATATAAAAAGAATATTTATACATAAACTTGATCGGATCGCGTTTTAGCCACTGTCAGGTAGTGTGTTTAATTTGTTCACTGAACACCGTTGCGAATTCCCCTTGGTTTTCAAAAATGCCCCCTAAATCACAAAACAAAGGGGGGGGGGGTAAATCTGCTCTATTTTTCAAATCCTGGCAGCAACACCGAAGCTGGAAGCAAGACAATAATCTAATTCTACACTTTATTACATTCAAGAACATAAACACGATTTTAATTACAACACACGCGGTATCAAAAAGAAGCATCATCTTTCATCGGCACTACGTGAATGACAGTGCTCGCTTGCCCTAGCGTGAAGCTTTTTATCTTGGACATGCCAGCAGGTGCACAACAGCCAAACACCGCGTTACTGGAACTGTGAAGCGCGCAGTTCTATACAGGGATTTTTGTATCTTTTTCATAAACTTGGGGATGGCTACTGACATTAAGCTTAAGGATTATATAATGTACAAATATAAAGAAAGAATTAAAGAAAAAAAGGACTCATTATATTGAATATTATAGATAATATCAAGTGGAAATAGGGGGTGCTGCTGTTCCACAGTGCCTATACACGAACCGCCACTACTTCTATCCTATTACGTGAGAGTGTATACTGGGTTTGTTACAATGGCTTATTTCTTTATTGCCCACAAGGGGCTAAACATAGAGGGGACAAACAAGGATAGACAAAGGGATTAAGTAGATTACATCAACCCCAGTGCGTAACTGATTCTGAGTTCGATTCCAGGCAGTAACCCGAATAATAATAATAATAATAATAATAATAATAATAATAATAATAATAATAATAATACTAGTAATAATAATAATAATAATAATAATAATAATAATAATAATAATAATAATAATAACCTTAGGAATGAGAACCCAGGTTAGAAATTTCCCCTAGACAGCTGAAGAAGGCTGAAAGGTATATCAGCCGAAACGCTGTGTTAACAGCAAATAACATTAGGACAAATATCTGTTGAATGTAAACAATGCAAATAATGTACTTACAGGGTTATTCAAAAAGGAAGAGCAGATTTCAAATTTATTAAGCAGCACAAACACATTCTACATGTGTCTTGATAGCGGTAGGTTTAAAGTCTATAGCTAAATATGATCAATTGAATTAAGCCTTAAATAAAATAATATCTTTATTTTGTTTATATATATATAAGTACCAGTTGGATATTTAATTGTGTATCAGGTATTTCCGTACAAAATACACTTCTATTTCATGTATTCAATATTCCTTATATATCTATGTAACTTGCTTGTCCCTTGCATTTACTTTTGTATATGTGAGTGTGCGTGTGCTTATGTGTATTTTTTTTATTCTTTCATTCTTTTATTCTTTTACATGTTTCAGTGATTTGTCTTTCACCATGCTGGATCATCGCCTTCAGTAGAACAATTCGACCTAAGGATTTATTGTTTCCACGATCCTATACCAATCTCTAGTATTCCAGGAACTTCCAGGTCAGAGTGAGTGAGGACTGTATTGTGTGGCGTGACGTGAACTAACGACTCGTATATCTTCCTTTTAAAAATTGAAAGACGCCTTTCTTCTCAAGAAAATTTCCCAATAATCTGTTTCCTTAATATTATTTGTCACGTTAAGGCGTCGACCTCGACGAATCGTTAGTAGCCTGGCCGAAAATTTTAGTGGCATCTCGTCTGTCTTAAAGGTACGAGTTCGGATTCCGCCGAGGTCGCTTTTGCTTTCATACTTTTTGTATGAACTGAGCACTCCCATGGATGTAATCAATTTACTCCCTCTCCCGAAGTTGCTGGCTTTGTACAAAAACTTGAAATTAATATTATTTGTCAGGTCAATTGAATATATGCGGAAAGCATTATATCATTTCATTGCAAAAATCGCAGTTTTATTATTTTTTTTTTGGTTCTTTTCGTTATTTTTCCTTACGTTGGACATCCACAATATGCAGACCGACCCCAACATAATTTATTACTCTTCTGTATCTAATTTCTGAAATCAATCATATTAAACCTTCCTGGAGAACTCCTACATTCTGTCTTTAAGGTGTTTGGGAATTCTGACAGCCACATGCACTCTGATAAGCATGAGTCCTTTCCAATGATTCTGGGAGTCCAACTCAACAACCAATCAGATATTTGACGTTGATATATGTAAGCAGTGCGAAAAACTTTTCAAGTTATTGCACAAAACAATGACCTATTCGCTTACTCGTTTCCGTCACCAGGCTACGGCCATGCTGGGGCAATGACTTAAAGAATCTTGGTCGAACTAATTGTCCCCAGTACTTACATTGTAAGTCTGGTATTTATTCTATTGCACTATTTGGCCGAACCGCTAAGTTAGTGGGTTGTAAACACACCAACACTCATTGTGAAATGGAGAACAAACACAGAAACTCACACACACACACACACTCCACACACCGTGCGCACACACACGTGCGCGCACATATATACATACATACATATATATATATATACGATGGACTTCTTTCAGTTTCCGTCTACGAAATCCACTTGGAAATCCACTCACAAAGTTTGGTCGACCTGATGCCATGTGGTTGACAGCCAAACCACCTACCACTCAGCCACGCCTTCACTTAAATAAGTAAATGCTTGTAATTATTTTTGTTGTTTTTATTTTGGCAAGTGGAATAGACACAGTATATGTGTGTATTACGCAAGAGACAGTACAAAAGCAAAAAAAAAACCCAAAAATAAACATGATAAACCAGCCTAAATAATATATTTTGCATTAAGATATTAAGTTTAATGGAAATGATGGATGATGAAGATGCATTACAGAAACTAAATGATTGTAAAATAAGTTATCATTTAATAGATTTAATAACTCGCAAAGAAGAGTTCTAAAGCCTACACTTTTGAAAAATTGCTTTTAAATATATATTCCAATATATGACCAAATAAATCATACAGGACCTGATATTAACAGAAACCGCAATTTAACCGTCCCCAGGAGCTTGGAATTGTATGTCGTCTACATGTTGGCAAGAACTGCAAAAAATATCAACCGTCTAACAACAAATAGTAACCTAACATCTAAAACAACTTAAATCAATTGGTGTAGAAACACAGGAATAAAAATAGCGACTGCCTCATTTGAAATCGGTTTAATGAGACGAAAGTAATTTCAGTATTGATCTTGGCTAAATAATGAAAACAACAAAAACATCAATTTACAAAATGAGAAAACACACGGTAAGATCTGCAGAAAATAAAAAAAGGTATTTGGAAAACGCTATAATCGAAACATAGCAATCAAACTGTAGCACATTCACTTAAATGATAACTCGTCTTCAAATTCCCTAGATGGAGGACACATGTGGTAGGGGTTTCTTAACCAGAGGCCGAAATACCGAAGCAGATGTTGGTCATAAGAATCCACATCTGAAGTTTCAATTCCACATGTGCCTACTCAGCGATTTTGTTTTGGAATTCGATTTCTTGATATTTCCGATTAAAATATTGCATAATGTTTGGCAGTTGACTTTGAAAATTTTTCAGATTCAATATGGAAAATTCACTGTAATCACTAAAATTACAGGGCAGTCGTAAAGTATTTTGGATACGTGCCTAGGCAGGCACTCACTCAAAATCAAGCACGCAAATAAAAAAAAAAAAAAACATGATGTTCTCATATAGATATACATACGTAAATACAAATGCATCTTTCTGAAAACTCGTATATACATTTATCCCTCACCATATCGCGTTTCACCAATGGCGATTTATTATTAAGCTTACGTCGATTCCTCCGTGGGTTTGATTTGCATTTACAATAAAATAGATATATACAAATTATAAAAATAATTTTTAAAATGCAGTACAGTACTGTTTCTGCTTCGCGAATTTTCACCTATCGCGTGTTTGTAGAATCTAACACACACGATAGTCGAGGGATTACTGTATATTTACAGTTCTGGAATATACAGTTCAGAGAAATGTTTTAAGCTTTTTTTAAAAGGCACTCAGATTGCAATATCTGAGTTTCGATGAGATATTTAAAAAAATAGACTCCAAAGCAATATTTTTATCCGTCTAGAAATAGGGTCAGAAAGAAACTGCATCAAATTTCCCACTTTAACCATACGAACAAAAAATACGTCTAGAAAATCCTGTACGCTGAATATAACTTCTTAAGCGATGCACGTTGTCTCCAAATGTATAGTTAAGTCCAACGTTTTGCTTCGAAACACTATATAAGGTAGCTTTATGTTGCATACAATTTAGACATGCTGCCGGTTGGTGCACATGGTGATTTCAAAATCCTTTCGTTTACTAGATACTCGGGCGGTAAAAGTAATTCCTACGTTATAACGCTGGGACGGAAAACTTTATCTGCAGCTAAATCTCATTTATTGACAGACAGTCGTATAACTTGTCAACGAAACAAAGCTGACATGTCATATTCTCCAGATATTTCTTACTAAACAGAATTACTATAATACGATTTTGTGAAACCTTATATTACCTAGGACATACACACATTCCAGTCATTCACAATGCAATAATTATTTGTGCATTTACATTGCTATATCTCATACCTGCCCGATAGGCAAATCTTCCGTTCATCAATACACATCAATCATTAAACTATGTCATGCAACCGGCTTCATCAAGCTTAACATCATTAAAATTTGCACCACTGACGCCAAAAGCATTGCAAACTCTGTCACGGATGCATTCATAATCCTGAAATAAACATCACTAACAAAGAAGTAGTTGTATGCTGTCAACTTAATGTGACATTCTCCTGAAGGGAATAATACTACTGTTGGTCAGACCTCGGAAGCTGCACCGCTTCCTGTCGGCCTTGACAAATTTCCTGTGTCCTTATGCTTACTAAGGAGAGACAAGCACCTCCACCCAGCTAAGCCTGCATCCAGAGACATGTTTTTGAGTCTTTGCCCGTCATGAGTGTGGAGTAACATGACCTGCTAGTCAAAGTTGCCTGTGAAGCTCTTGTTAACATATAATAATTCTAGTGAATTACATTCACTGATTTCAAATTTAGAAATATTTCACCTATCACTAACAATGTTAGGATAATCGCCATTGAATATACTCTGTCTCCATATATATATGTTGCCAATATCCTCTCACACCGTTAGCACCAACTTGAGTACTATCACCACCAGCAACAGAGCTACCAACACCTAACTCCAGTATCTATATTACGATTGCAGAAGAGCAGCGACATTATAATGGTTTCAGAATACAAGGCATGTTTAAGTCATATATGTTTATTTTGAAATGTATTATTCTTAGTGATTTACTGACAGTTTGACTGAACAGTTGAATACATGTGTGTGTGTGTGTGTGTGTGTGTGTGTGTGTGTGTGTGTTTGTTTTTGTGTTTGTGGGGGTTTATGTCTTTGTTTCTTTGTATCTCTGTGTGTTTGTGTCTGTGTTTTCCCCCACGCAACTACCGCTGTTTCCCAACAGGTGTCTGTGTTTAGGCCTCCCGTACGTTAGCAAAAGGGGCCGATGGAATAGATACCAGATTTAAAAAGTATAAGTGTAACGGTCCATTTTTGCGGCCAAAATCTTTCCAGCGGTGGCTGTCTCAGCATGGCTGCAATCCAATGATTGAAAAAAATACAGATAAAATGTAAAATAGACTGACAGTCAGACGAGTTGCACAAACCCATAAATGGACACCGAAACGGACTGATAGATGGATTAGCTGAGATACAGATATAGGTTTAGTGAGATTAGCAGACATTTACTTCACTAGTCAAAGATTTGGCCAGACATATAAATCAGTTGATCGATATATAGATAGAGAGATTGTTAAATATTTCCTATGCATATATTCTGTTCAAGTGTGTTGCAAGAAGTGCAGCAGTAAAATTTTGCACACTCGCTTGTACTCTTGCTTGTATACGCGAGCTTGCATGATTGTCTGCATGCACGTCTGGATGTCTGAATGGTTTTGTTTTCATGCGCACACTCACATGCACCTATACACCTACACATGGGAATGAATATGAGTTTATACATTAAGCAGTGTATATGCTGCCTCACTGGACATGACATCGGTACATTTCTCACTTTTGCAAGCAAGGTAGACTTGAACAACGTGAAATGAGGTACTTTATTCAATAGCCCAACGTCACGCTCGGTTCGGGGTTCGAATGAAGCATCTTACGATCATGAGTGCAACGCCCTAACCACTAAGCGACTCACCTATATATATATATATATATATATATATGTGTGTGTGTGTGTGTGTGTGTGTGTGTGTGTGTGTGTGTGTGTGTGTGTGTGTGTGTATATCTTGAATCTTCGTGGTGTGAAATAGAGTAAAGACAAAACTGCTCAAAGGTTTTCTCGCCACTTCTAGAGAACGTATCTTTTGTCGGTTCTAAAGTACACTAGCTCCCTACAGTGGTGAGTCTGACAACTAACAATACCTACTTCGAACTAACAGGATTCGTCCCATCAGAGATAAGTCCAAAGGACATAGACCCCGTTGATGACAAGATAGGGGAGAGAGACTGACCTTTCATCTCCTGCCTCCGCTCCTCCAGGCATCCACTCAACCACGCACACACTCTATTCATGAAGACAGCTCACATCTAATTTCTGCTCAGTTTTTGGTGCAATTGAAATGTTGGTTAATAATTCCTCTTAGAAGTATTTTTATCAGTTTAACAACGAAAGTACGTTTGCTATTTCCACCAGACTCTCTGGCTCTTGTCTGCCATTCTCCCAGAGAGATAAATTAGAGATATATATATATTTATTTATTTCTGGGAATCCATAGATAACTGTTTCTACGAAATTTTATTGTATATCGATCGTTAATTAGGTTTTCCTTATAACTTACCGTCTTTTTCTGTTGCAGAGCAAAGAAGCGACGAAGCTGTTCAATCTTTTTATCTCTCTATATCTTATATCTATCTGGACCTTCACTCCGTTACATACATACATACATATACATATGTGTCTGTATGTATATATATGTGTGTGTGTGTGTATTCTAAGTTATTAATACTTGAGTAATGTATTTCTGCATTTCTATTTATGTGCACCAATTTCCGAGCAGAATGTTTCTACTGAGCTTTATTTTTCAAACGTGTTGGTCTTAATCCGTCGCCCAGTCTAATACCACCACGAACCTTTACTGTAGTCAATATATATATATATAAAGGAAATCCTCATCATCCTCTTCTTCTTCTTCTTCTTCTTCTTCATCAAGGCGGTGAGCTGGCAGAATCGTTAGCGCGCCGGATGAATTGCTTAGCGTTATTTCACACATCGCTACGTTCTGAGTTCAAATTCCACTGAGGTCGACTTTGCCTTTCATCCTTTCTGGGTGTCGATAAATTAAGTACCAGTTGCGTACTGGGGTCGATGTAATCGACTCAACACCTCCCCCAAAACTGCTGCCCTTTCAGCAAAATGTGAAATCATTATTATTATTATTATTATTGTATCTTACAACTGGAAGATATCTTTTCTCACAGCTCTGTCATGGATTACCCTCGATGAACATTTACCAAAAGTTGGACGATTTACAGTTGCCATTTGTCTACGATTAACCCGAAAAAGGTAAGAACTGGATTTTTCTAAAAAATTGTTCTCGTATTTTAAGATGCCCCCTCCCTACCCAGATATTTTGAACATCTTGCATTTAGTCAATATTCAACGAAATATGTCGGCAGAACATGCCCCTATAGTAAGCAAAATTGATGCGAAAAATCTTCACAAAATGAACACAAGATATTATGGGGAAAGTAGTCGCATTCTTGTTTAAAAAATTAATGGTAATTCCAGTCTTTTATAGCTAAACAGTTTGAGTTGGCTAACAACGACAATAGTCATGTGGAAATGTCTTCCCGACCAAACAGACAAAACAGCTTCGTAGTTTCTGGCAATTAGACATATTCTGAATATAAATGAATTGAGAAGACATTTATTTGGCAATATTTTGTAATAAAATCAAAAGGACTCCTTTTTTTTTTTTCTTCTATTATTTAAGAAAGAGAAAATCGTTCTGTACTTCTGTAACGCTAGAATCGGGATGCGATGGCTCGTGCTCGCGAAGGAGCTCTTAGAGTTATGCATATGACGAAATAATAAC
>JARUKP010001073.1:0-10037 GCA_029874955.1 Octopus insularis
ATACGTATGTGCGCATCTGTGCCTATTTGTATGTATGTACATATACGCATGACCATATTTATATGAATCTGTGTGTAATTCTGGTAATATGAACTAATATTTCTTCTCTGTTTTTAATAGATTTCATTTTCTCAATTCCTGCAGGCAGTACGCAAATCTTTTTGAATTCTTTAAACGAATGTAAAGTTGGTTTATAAATAGTTAAGGAATTCTTCAACTTATTAGTAAAGATTAAAGCGAAATATCTTCAAGCTATTCTTTTTATAAATTACTCAAAAATCTTTCACCATCCCCACATCTCCACTCTAATCCATTTCCCCCTCTATAACTCTCTACACACCCGTCTCTTCAATTTACCATTTCCTTGTGGCAACCTCTTTTAACTCCTCGTCCAGTATCTTTCTTCCTCTCAAACGCCGAACTTATTTGCTCCATCTATTGAGTAGACGGTTTAGTAAACTCTGCTACTAGAAAATTACTTACATTGTGACCATTTGGGACATTATAGGTACTTCTACTTCGCTCTAACATCGATTATGTTTCCGTGAATAAATATTTATTGCCTGCATGTAAAAATTTATATTATTTCCATGTCTGTGGGATAACATACGCATATCTATTGTATCATTACTATATCTCTAATACCTGTAAAATACTTGTGCTTCCTTATTTTTTACATTGCCTATATTTTATCACCTTTCAACAATCTTTATCTGAGATCTTAAAACTATTCTGTCTCTCTATCGTTGTCTAGAAATCACATATCTGTAACTGTTGCTAATCTTGTCATTTTCTAGAAGTCTTTAACTATCATAGCTCTCGGTCACCGACTTTGATACGTGAGAACGGACGAATCTTTGTTGTCCATCTTGCTCCAGTTCTCATGTTGTCGTCACATTTGTTTCTATAACCAAAGCCTCGTTCATCAGTCAATTTTGGTCACGGGTATTAGATCCCTTGTATCCATTCATCACTTATTTATTCTCCTCCACTTCTTATTATTAAAACAAACAAAACCATAGAAAAGCAAAGCGTATTTAAAGGGAGAAACAAAGTGCTTTTTTTTTTTGTAAGAAAGGAATCTCCCAACCCTATCCTTATCCCAATCACCCCACCCCTCCAGAAAATCAGAAATAATGATTTTTTTTTAAATGATGGTGATTCAAACATTAGTTATCTTTTTGTGAGTCGGAAGCGGAAGTGGTATGTTAAGGCTGTAGCTGTCACTGACTGTTACGTTCTCTATGTTGATGTCATCGAATAAATCTACATCACTCATGGCATCAGAGACAAAGAACTCCTCATCACTGACCAGACCGGGTCGGTAGTTGTCGTATTCAGACTCATAGGCTGTTGAAGCGGAGTCGAAATTGAGAGTTGGGTCACTTTTCGACATCTCACTGCTGCTTGCAAACGACGATATACTGATATTGTCGATGGCCATGGGTTTGCGACCACCACCGAAATATGGTATTAAATAAGTGTGTTTTATATGAGGACTTCCGGTCGCAGAGGAAGCGTTAGACGACACGTGATCTTCCTTGTCACTGGGGATGTAATCTAAGCTACGGCAATATCGTGGAGGCATACTGAATATGGGCCTTCGTTTCACTTGAAACGGGTTCACCGCGATCCGTTGCTGGAGGCTATTGTTATTGTTGGTATTGTTGGTATTGCTGCAATGATTGATATTATTGTTGTTATTGTTGTTATTGTTAGTGACACCAGTGCTTGTTTCAGCACCGACACGAGAAATTGCCCCTCCACCACCAGCACCATTAGCAGAACCGCTAGCACCTGCTCCAGCTGTATCAGTTCCACCAGAAGGGCGTTGTTTAGCGTTTGAGCTAACTGTGGGAGGTGAACGGTGCCTCGGTTGCCATGCGAAAGATGTTTTGGTCTTCTGTGGATTAACAGAAACACCCACTCGTTCTTCATCGCTTTCTTCCACAGAGTTCTCCCGACGTTTTTTCTTTGTATTACTGACCACAGCAGTCGGCAACCGTGAATGTTTTACTGGTTCTAGCAGTACTCTCGGCTTTGCACCAAAGTTTCCGCTCCTACCGTTTACACAAGCCTTGTTCCGCTCATTTGCCGGTCCCGGCATTCTCATGTTAGTTACTCCTACGGGAGGTTTACTAGATATGTTGCTCCTGTTGTAAGAGGATTTCTGTCCTATTGGGGCCACAACAGCAGTGGCTGGCTTCAATGGAGAAGTGACTTTTGCAACAGACGGAGTAACACAAAGTTTCGGTATTCCCGAGGGAGCTCTTAATTTACGTTGCTTTAAATCTTCAGACGGAACTGGTTCCTTTTTGACTGGATGTTCAGTGTGATGTACTTCATCGTCATCATCAACGTCATCATCATCATCAACACCTCGTTCGAGGTCGTGAAGCAAGCGATTCAGTTGAGTATTGTCACTATGTAAGCGGATAGGGAACTTTGGTGTCGATGGTGAAGAATAAGGGCAGCTGCTGAGTGTATCACTTGATTTAGAATGACAGACGGAGTTATCTACCCTTGTATTCCTGACAGACGTAGGGGGCGTTTCAGGGCATGAAACCTGTCGTGTAAATGGTTGTCTAATACCAGATTTGACCTTCAGTTCTATTGGCTTCAGTTGTACAACTGAAGATTGGTTGGAAGAGACAGATTCTAATTCATCCTCTGAAGTTGTATTTAGAAAACATGGTTCTGTCTGGGACTGAACAACCACTGGGTTACAAACTCCTACAGACGGAATCTTTTTTACATTATTATCAGCAGTGTTCAAACTCGGAATGGTACCATCAGACTTTCTTCTTCTTTTATCTGAAGGACCATTGGATTCTGGTTTCTCCCGTGTCTTCTCCGACGGGGTACGCATTAGGCTAATCTTTTGGTTTTCTTCGTTATCTACTTTTCCAACTGCAGCGGGTAATATAGACATATTTTTACCGTCAATACTCGCAAGAATGGACGAAGCTTTAGGTAAATTGGAAGGTGCTAATTTGGATCTTGTTGAGGATGTTCGACGACTATCACATATCAGTGGTTTCGGTTTTTGTATCAACGGTATGGAATCCAATGACATCGGCTGCGGAGTCACTGTGTTTTTATCCAGTCTTGCTGGAGGGGATTTGGCGCCAGATGGGATCTGTTGTTTCCTTGTATTTTTGTCATATTCAGGACTTTGAGGACTTTGGAGGTGACCGCCAGATTGTTTATTATTTTTCGCTAATGAACGTTGAGATTGCTTTCTTTTATTGTCTCTACCATTCTGTGTCTCATCTACGACCTCCCCCAGTTCCTTTAACATACAATTCATTGCCAAGATTTCGCTTTCTGGTATTTCTTCTAATATTGGTCCTGTTTCGTAATAGTCTTCCGCCTGCGTTGGTGATGTTGACGTACGAAGACATTTCCGAATGGCTGACGATCCTGTTACAGCAGGCAATGATGTTGCTTGTGGCATATTAGAGGATCTGGAGGGAGATGGTATCTTTGACACTTTGTCCCTTGAATGTGGCGGGGCTGATTTACTGGTGCTGCTCTTTGCACTTTATGGAGACAAATTTTGTCGCGGACAGCTTCGATGCTGCACTGATCGTTCGACTGGTTCTGGTTCTGTATTAGATTTAAGTTGGTCAAACATTTCGTTTTGAATTGTTGGACTATGAACATTGTCGGTGTTTGCATTGCCGTTGTTCTGCATCTTAACGTTCATATAATGCACTGTTGGTAGTTCAGGGGAATCGACGCAACCGTAAGACACATCAGCGGTTATACAACTCGTCAAAGACGAGCTACTCAGTTTCCGCAATGGATTACGAACGGACGAATCTCTTGGACTCTCAGTGCTATTTTTTCTTTTCTTATTCAGGCTGCTAGTAGGAGTACTGTTCGGACCCCTTAGAGAATCTAAGCTTGGTTTTCGCTCAATATTAATTGAACCGTAAATAGATTGAGATTTTCCTTGTGATTTTTGAGATCCTTGTCGGTCGAGGTCTTTGCTAACACTGAGACTTTGTGGAACAAGTGGCGCGTTCTCCTTGAAATCTCTTGACGGGGATCTAGATTTGGATAAGCTTTCTGCAGTGCTGCAGGGACTATACTTCGAAGCAGATCCTTTAAGTCCCATCACGAAATAGGTAACCATGTCACCTTTACCTTTGACTGTTATCCGACCGCGACATTTGAAGTCATAAACATCTTTAAGGGCCATGTATACTTCTTCTGTGACCTGTAAAAGAGGAAATAAAATGAGAGAAAATAAGTGAGAGAGAGAGTAAAGAATTATAGTTCGTTCGAAAAGCACAAACGCACATACACACCCACTATTAAGGTGTGTGTGTTTTAATCATACATAAGGCGGTGGATTAGTAGAATCGTTAGCACGCCGGACAAAAGGCTTAGCAGTATTTTGTCAGTCTTTACGGTGGAAGTTTAAATTCCACTGAGGTCGACTTTGTCTTTCATCTGTCGCTAAAATAGGTACCAGTTGAGCACTGGGGTTGATATAATCGACTTATCCCCTCCCTCTAATTTGCTGGCTTTGTGTGAACGTTTGAAACTATTGTAATTGTATATAAATGATTCAAGCATAGATACAAAAAATTTTTAGTAGGTATATAAAGAATATGAAATGTACTTTTACAAAGGAAAGCTGAGAGAGACTTTGAAGTATTTTTTTTTTTGTTTTTAGACATGCTCAGAATACTACATCATCTGGTTTAGTTTTTAACTGAGCAACATAGGAGTTTCTACAGGGCAATAAAGCAGATGAGAGTTTACTCAACATGGAATCACGAATGCAAAAAATCCATGTGTGGAATGATATTAAGACTTTTTTTACTGTCTGCGAAAGCTACTCGAGCTCACAACAACATCTGAGTAAGAGTGAATCGTTGAACGAAGACAAAAAATCGGTGTTTAACTTCTGACACAATGGCATGGTTTCTATTATAACACCGATTCGTTTATGGGAATAGGTTATTCAAATATTTACTTTGTTGAAAATTGAAACAGAGGCAACACACTCGTTTATACAAGGCAAAAGTATGCGAAACGAGGCATTCCATCAAAATTATAGCATTTTAAAGACGCTTTTGGATAGTTTTAGAGATCTTTATTGACGCAGGAATTAAATCTTTTGTATGTGACTTTTTCTCCATTAAATATATTAGCAATTTCCATATTTAGAGAAATCATCAATATTATTAGATGGATTAATGTTGTTCAGCGAAATCTGGAATCTGAGAAAAGTGGTGATTGGCTGCGACAGCATGACTATATCCACGGGAAAGTTTGTACAGGAGTTTAGTTTGTGAATCTGAAACTTTTACTACAAAGACTTGTATGTAATGTTTTCATCGTTTCGTGCTTTGTCAGACTTTCATCCTTCATCATTTATTTTCATTAAATATAACTTCAACATCATTTGGAAACTCAATATTGCGACCAGAATCTTTCATTGTTACCGTTGTTCACTAATTTCGCGCAAACGAAGCAAGAAGCCAGCCCACTTAAGATGTTTTCGGTTCTCTAGCTTCGTATTCATAGTAAGCTGTAGTTATGTGACTCCATTCCAAAATTAAGAAAGTCCCCACGACAAGCTCTGTCAGCTTTCTTTAACAGAATGAACGTTTGTCGGAAATTGACAAGAAACTCCATATTCTCGCCGTCACAAGGGAAATTACTATGCTTCAGATCGCGAAATGAGTGCTCAACTATTTCTTAGTATTTCATCCCTTCAGAGGAAACAACCATATCGACTGTTTTTGCTTGTTTACTGTTTACATTAAAGCTGCAAATATAACTGATGTCAACTGGATTTGGAATATGAAAAGACGAATGAGTTGCAAAATAATTTATTTAGAATAATGCAACTTTCAGATACCGATTGTAGCAAAGACTGTGCTAATAACACTTAAAAATGGTTTGCAATAGTTTTGGTTGTTCCGTGGGAACAATATAGAAACAAACACATTGAAGTCATCTACTCGTATAATAGTCTGTTGTTCCCAAATTATCAAGAAATATGCCTGCGAAAGATCTCTGTTCTTGTAATTAAATTAAGTAAACTTTTAGCGACCTCTTCAGTTTATTGTCAGTGATAACAAGGGCATTTAATGGAATATTTAGGTGATGTATTAGAAATTGCAAAGTTAAGATACAACCAATCAACTTACCTGAATATGGTCTGGACGGCCGGTACTTTCCATTCGGCTGGCAACATTTACAGTGTTACCCCAAATATCATACTGCGGTTTTCTGGCGCCGATTACACCCGCTACAACAGGGCCCACATTGACTCCTAATATTAAAAAAACATAATTATAACAGTATGAGTAAATATAACAGAATATGTATCGAACAACTATCCTAATAGTATGAATTACGTTTTAATAAAATTTTGTCCCTTTATTTGTCATGATTACTCATTTGCATATTGTAATATGGTGTTACAAAGAAGTCGGAGAGAGTGCTATGGTACTCAGAAAGTTGTATAAAATCAGGTTGAGAAAGAGAAGACTGTTACAAACTATATTAAGGTATATTAAAAATACAAATAACTATTGATGAAAATACATAGAAAAAATATATGTAAACGAAAGAGAAGACATCACTTTGTTTAGATCAGGTCCCACCCAATATCTCCCAGTCATGCGAAAGAAAAGGATACCAAATAGGTTCAGTTGTTTCCTTAGTTGTTCGTTGGTTATTTAAAGAACTATACACTTCATGCAGTTTCGTGGAAAAGTTGGTGCCTCTTTATATGTCTTACCTACCTTCGGTTTGGGATAACTTTTTCCCTGGATTTCCGCTTTCTATTCTCTAGCACATAATCTAAATATTTATCTCCACTTTAAACATGGATATCTGTGAGAACAAAGTACAAAGTACACTACAGTAGATGCCAATATAGTTTGGTCTAACGGAACACGTTTAAAGTAGAGATAAATATTAAACCCTTGGTATAAATACTGCCTCGGTCGCCAATATATATTTTTTAACAATCTAAATATTTCTACGTAATTAATAACTTACCGATTTTCAGCATGAAATTATTGTAAGAATTTTCGTTGATGTTCTTCAGTTTTTCTTTCATACCCATTATAAATTCAATCAAAATGGATAAGTAGTGTGTAACAGAAGCGTCTGTATCCTGGGTAGGTTATAGAAACACAAAAAGTTAATTAACATCAAATAATTTACGGTGCAAACACAGAAGAATGCTAACTTACACGTGCTGTTATTAAATTTGGCAAATGTGGTTTCCTAATTTAAATGTAGAGGGAATGGTGAAATAATAAAATAGAGAGAACTATGCTTCATATCAAATGTAAATATTCGCACACTGTAACAAACTTCATATTGAAATATAAATCGGAAAAAATAAACACAAATATGATTCAGTATTTACAGTAATACTAAGAGACAAAACTCTCATACAATCAGTTATTTCTTTTCTGAGAGACACGTAATATGTAGATACAGAACGGCATTTATTATAAGACTGGATATATTACTACACTATAAAACTTCGAGCAAGAATATTTGTTGTAGCCCACCATTTACACCAAGACAAAACATGTATACGTTAATACTTCCAATGAGTTAAGATTAGAAACCATGTATTGTTGTTGTTGTTACTGCTCTTGTTGTTGTTGTTGTTGTTATTATTATCATTATTATTATTATTATTATTTAGGCAGTGAGGTGGCAGAATCGTTCGCACGCTGGACGAAATGCTTAGCAGTATTTCGTTTGCCGTTACGTTCTGAGTTCAAATTCCCCCAAGGTCGACTTTGCCTTTCATCCTTTCGGGGTCGATTAAATAAGTACCAGTTGCGCACTGGGGTCGATTAAATAAGTACCAGTTGCGCACTGGGGTCGATATAATCGACTTAATCCGTTTGTCTTCCTTGTTTGTCCCCTCTGTGTGTAGCCCCTTGTGGGCAATAAAGAAATAGGTATTTCGTCTGCTGTTACGTTCTGAGTTCAAATTCCGCAGAGGTCGACTTTGTCTTTCATCCTTTCGGAGTCAAGTACCAGTTGCGTACTGGGGTTGATCTAATCGATTGGCCCCACCTCCCCACAAAATTTCGGGCCTTGTGCCTAGAGTAGAAAAGAATATTTATGATAATTAGATGTAAGACCAAGAATAATGGTGGCCTTGGCTGTTGGCGATGCAATTGTTTTCATTTGATCTCTGCATGTAACCTTCATGCATAAGAAAGAACGAACACAACACTGTGCAGCAGCAGCAGCAGCAGCAGCAGCAGCAGCAGCAGGAGAATTAGTTCGAGTAGTAGTAGTATTTGCATTGCATGAAGCTTCTTCATTCATCCTTTCGTAACCTGATTTCTTTAGACATAATTTTAATGAATATTGAAAAAAAAATTACTATTGCTCTTAAAAAAAAAGACAAAAAAAAACGTAATTTATTTTTTCGTTTTTCACCTTCACTCAATGGGTACAAGTCATGATTGTTAACTACTGAAGGTGAGCGGTGGATGAGAAAGAGAAACAGAAAGAAGAGAGAAAGAAGAGAGAGTGAGAGAGAGAGAGAGCATGGATGTTTTTTAAATGAAATGTTATAGAAAAAAAACCCCTTTTGTATTCACCATTACTGAACATCAAATTAAACGTGAATGTTAAAAAAGAAAATTGTTTTGAAGAGTGCGAACCCCGACACATTTCTGTCAGTTGTTAAAAGCAGGAATTGAAATGGTTTTGGTCTTGTCACACAACACTATGACATCCTCTTGCGAAAGAGATTCCTGAACTAATTTGAAGACCTCTTCGTGGACGTTTGAGTTTATAGAAATAGCAACTAAATCTCTGTCAAATTATAACCTAACGTCTTAAAAAGAAGGACACAAAGAATGGTATACTTCTGGAAACAGACAGGATGGTCACATTAGGAATGCAAAGAGATTCTTCAGTTAATCAGGAGACTTCTTCTTGAACTTTGAGCTTATAGAAATAGCAGCTAATTCTCTCTCAGACTATACCCTAACGTTTTAATAAGGAAGGATATGATAGTATGCTTCTGGCTACACTGTGTTAAATGGCTGGGAAGGGAGAGGGATGGTCACATTAGGGATGTCTTTAATCAGGTGACAACTTGATCAAAGTTGGTATATATGACATAAGTGACGAGCGGAGCAGTGACTACGAGTTTGGGGGAGTTAAGTTGAGGTAGTCTTAGATCACCCAGTTCCGGTAATTGAAGAGACAGCGAGTAACCGAAACAGTGGCGTACTGGGACTAAACGCTGTACGGTATTCAGTTACCTCCCTTTCTTTTCTGTATTTAAATTCCATTAGGGTCAATTTTCCTTTTTTTACTCTCCTTCTCCTCTCATAAAACAAATACGAAAAGCAAATAAATCTTATTATTTGACATTTATTACCAAACAATCATCAACTGAACTTTAATTATAATACTGTCTGAAACAGAATAATAATATAATAATATAAACATTATAATAATACTATAAACAAACAAGATAAGAGTGTATAAATAAAATGTTATAGTCATCTATTTAATAATATAGTTGATGATTAATGGAGATTATGTTACAATGTCCTCTGGCTTAAGAAAACAAAACTCAGCATCTCTTCAATAAGTAATTTAAGATGCCTTATATTACAGCTCGAATGCCAGATTTCATTATTCTAGCCTAAAAGGTTACTTGGTTAATACTGTTACTGACAAACGGAAATTTTGTTGTTGCATGAATAACGCTAATACTAGTTGAACGTCCGGACTACTGTTTCCCACTCTAAACAGTGCGTTTGTGCGTTTGTGCGCACACATTTTGCAACTAAGGGCGGAAAACAACGTGTGCACATAAGAATTTTCTAGATGAAATCGTTTTCTTTAAATGGAAAAAAAATTGAGTAACTCTCGCATGTATGTGCAGATATTCTGCTAAGGAAGACCAATTTTGCACACAATGCAAATTTCTGCGCTCACCTCACAGTAAATAATTCGAACAATAGTCTTGACCATTAATATTGGTGTTGTAAAAGGTTGATAGTTGC
>JARUKP010001074.1:0-10037 GCA_029874955.1 Octopus insularis
ATTGCTGACATATGAGGATAAAGGTCAAAACATCTTTGGCGGGAAGGTCTACAGGAATAAAACAAGTAGAGCAGAAAAAATCAGAAACCAAATATATTCTTGAAAATTAGATTAACAAGACCATGACAATATGCCTTCCAAAATGGTCAGACATTACACAGCAGTTTTCATCTACATTCGCCAAGCTTCTCAATCGTTTCCTCTCTGTAGTAATATACCCCCGTTTTTGAGACGATCTAGAGTGTCTTCATCACAAGATACGCAATTCTCATCACAAGGTAGACAATTAAGGCGGCGAGCTGGCAGAAGCGTCAGCACTCCGGGCGAAATGCTTAGCTATATTTCGTCTGACGTTACGTTCTGAGTTCAAATTCCGCCGAGGTCGACTTCGCCTTTCGTCATTTCGAGGTCGATAAGTTAAGTACCAGTTACGCATTAGGGTCGATGTAATGGACGTATTCCGTTCATCTGTCTTTGTTTGTCCCCTCTACGTTTGGCCCCTTGTGGATAATAAAGAAATAAGATAGACAATTCTCTAATTCTACCCCCAATCATCCAATCTCACTCATCCCCAGCGTGTCAAAGATAACCAGATTTTGAAGAAAATCTACTCGTCATATAAGTGCCAGCCACTGAATAACAATCTTCACATTTATATCCCCATTCTACCAAATGAAATTGGGGTTCCTGTTTTACATGCGGGTAGATCCAAACCATCACTGGTACTGTAAAAGTCTGTAAAACTTTCCAGAAGTTCATCATTTAAGTATATATGCGCATGTCTAGACATGCAAATATATGCATGGGAATACGTAAAAGCGGTGTTAGTGTATGGGGCTGAGACATGGCGAACAACAGTTACGTCAAATAAGCAAATGCAATCATTCATCGACAGATGCTTGCGTAGTATACTTAAAATCAGATGGCCCGAACACATAGGCTATATGGAGCTATGGCAAAGAACGAATCAAGTTCCGATTAGAGAGCAAATATTTAAGACAAAGTGGAAGTGGATTGGTAGCACAATTAGAAAGGACACACCAAATGCAACGAAAAGTGCTTTACAGTGGAATCCGGGTGGATATAGAAAGAGGGGCAGGCCTAAGAACTCGTGGCGTAGATCAACACAAAAGAATTAGAGAAAGGGGGACACTCATGGCAGAGTATAAGTACAGAAGCGAGAAATTATGCGACATGGAATTCAAGTGGCCTATACTCCACGTTGGAGAGTTAAAGGCAAGAAAGAAAAAATACAATACTGTTGACTGGTCCCCACCCCCAAACCCTGGGTACTTCAACTCAAGTGATTAACCTTTTCACTGTAATGATGTTAAACATTTACCAAAAAACAGAATTGGTATTTTCTGCAAGTCATGTTGCCTCAATGGACTTGACACATCTCAAAAAAGCCAAAAATAGTTTCAAATGTGACATTCCTCAACAAAAGACGGGTTGGTGTATAAAACAGCTTTCTACAGTTAAAGGTAATAACATTTTGAATAAAAATATCTCATTTCTTTAGTAAACTGATTGTTCTGAATAGGAGATGTTTCACTTCTGATCAATCAAAACAGCTAACTGGATGACCAATGGCATTAACATATCTCTCTCTGGCTATTTCTCTCTACGCAACAACATCAAACATTCCAAATAGTTTGCTAACAGCTCTGATATGGCTATGCAAACCAAAAATGCTGCCGATAGTGCCACACTACACACATTTGGTAAATCTGCACTCAAAATCTATCACTTTCTGGGTCCAACACTTTGCATACTTTCACAAGCCCTCCTCCAGTCCCACCCTCTGAAACTATCCCTCCCTCCCATTCTTCACAAACACTGCAACCCAGAGTTAGCTTCTGTACTCACTAAACTCTTCAATTTCTCCTTCATTACAGGAATCTACCCTGATCTTTGGAGATGCATTACAGTGTGCACCATTCTCTAGAAAGACACCCCCTTTAACTATTGCCCTTTTATACTCACTCACAGGAGACCGCCATCAACAACATAGACCTCTAACACATATACACACACCCTCTCTCTCTCTCTCTCTATTTTCTTAACCCTTTTTACTGCATTCAAAACATCATTAACCCTTTAATGTTCAGATTACTCTGTTAAATGTAATGCCTTTTCACTCAAATTGTTTTGAATTAATCATGCATTATCTTATAGCTTTGACATTCTAAAAATAAATAATCATATCATTGAAACTTCAATGTGGGTTTGGTGTGAGAGGCTAGATGTGGCTAGTTCAAATATAAAACATGTAGAATATATTGGGCCGGATATGGCCGGTTTAAACACTAAAGGGTTAAATATTTGTTGTTACTATGAATCTAGTTCAACATTTCATGGTTAGTGTTAGTCAGTACATTTGTATATAATGTGTGATGTTGCTGTTTAGTTGCAGGTCAGATTTAATGAAACCTCCCCTGTGGCAGGCAGCCAACAGCTTATATGATATCTTCAACCTGGAGTGGTTAATTGTATGGAGTGCAGTGTTGCCTCTGCACATGATCGTACTCTCTTCACTCTCCATTTTGTTACAACTATAGATTTGATTTTGTGTAATGTGTGCAGTGTGTTACTTGAGCAGTATTCTCATGATCATACAACTATATTGTACCCATTTATAGTTTGGTGAACTGGGTTATTGAAAGTTTTGTTATGGACACAGTACCAAAGTAGTGATGGTATAATAAACTGCTAATTTTTACATTAGGCATCTGATACTCATTCACCCAATGAAATGTAGGTACACAGGTCTACAAAAGGCCATCTACTGCTAATAATTGTTTAAAATTTCGGCAGAAGTCCAATGGTTTTGGAGGGAAGATGTTAGTTGATTACATCAGCCTCAGTGCTCAATTGGTACTTTTTGGACTTTGAGAAGATGAAGGGTAAAGTTGGATTTCAACTCAGAATTTAAAGAGCTGGAAGAAATGTTGTTAAGCATTTGCCTGACATGCTAATGATTTTATCAACTCACTGCCTTATCCTCTGCTAATAATAAAAATATCTACTAGTGTAGCAATATAGCATGGCTTATTAATAATTTGGGGTCATTTTATATATATTTTGTCTTACTGGAAAATTTTGCCCCATGAGGGGGATATCACTTATGACCTATGCTGTTTAGAACCTGATACCATCATGTGAGTTTTGTCTAATTTCATATTTGTTTACATGTTAATAAGCAGTCTTTAAGATGGTGAGCTAGCAGAATTTTAAGCATGTTGGGCAAAATGCTTAACAGCATTTTGTTTGTCTTTATGTTCTGAGTTCAAATTCCGCTGAGGTCGACTACATTTCATCCTTTCAGGGTCGATAAAATACATACCAGTTCAGTACTGGGGTTGATGTAATTGATTTAACTCCTCCCCTTAAGTTGCTGGCCTCCTGTCAAAATTTGAAATCAATAAGTAGTCTTCTGCAGTTTACTCTTGGCATCTTTGGAAGGAAGAGAAAGCAGGTTGATTAATATGCCCCTCTTGAAGCCTAATTTCATTGTGAGACTAATTATATATGGATTTGGCTGTGGATATTGATTTAAGAATAAAAGTAGTTACACAGAGCAGTTGGGATGGATACAGCTAACATTAGTTTATTATGGTGTCTTTGTAGATAACAGAAAGAGGGATGGTAACTTGTACTGTTTGCAGTATGGTTCTTAATACTTGGACATTATTTGATAGTATCAGTGATGTGTGGCATCAATGGAGTGTGTGATACTGAAATTATGATCATTACTCAGTAGATCATGACTGGACATTGGTTTATAATCTTAGTTAATTAGGTTAAATCTCTTAATTTGGACAGTGAATAGTGTGATGTTTGCTTTAGTGTAGCTGCTAGCACAGCTATATATTTTACAGTGGATCTGACATTCAAATATTGTTGGTGATGTTACAACATTTTCCCATCTTCTATGTTAGATATTAACACACACATATTGGACATTGTTATATGAACATATAAGATATCCTTGGGATAATGTCCCTGGCCTCATCTGCTGATAGCTGTACTTAGGCTGTTTTTATCGCTTGCCTGTTTAGTTCAGTTTCTCCTGCTTATCTTTCTAAAACCTGATACTGGTTTTAAATCTCAGAAGCACTTGACACATCCAGTCGATAGTAATTTAACCCCACAGCATTTCTCTATCTCAGTCAGTCTGTTTAAATAATCATCATCATCATTTCAACATATTCTTTTCTATGCTTGCATGGATCACACAGAATTTGTTGAAGCAGATGCCAAGTGAAATATATATAAATATGTTTAGAGAAAGATAGTCAGGGTCTGATGAGACATGTAAAGCCCACTGCTTTATGGATGCGAAACCCTGGGTAACCCATTGAACTGGCCATAACTATCTTCCTCTAAATACTCTACTGCTCTATAATTTAGAGAGTGCTTCTCTTTTGGATTTATGTTTTACTGACGATATATATATATATAAAAGAAAGTAAGATGACAAAGGAATAAATGATTATGTGTATATAAAGGGTGCGATGAATAAACTGTTGTCTAAATTATGCAAAAATAAAAATAACACTAACATCTCATTTTAACAGATATATTTACCAAAATTACATAAAAATATCTTGAAATTCTAAAGAGTAAATTTGTTTAATAAAATTGCCATTAGCTTCAACTATGGCCTCCAGATGACTTCAGAATCTCCTGCAACTCTTCTGGACGTTTTCCTTGTTTGAGTTTGTGAATGCTGCCATAATTCTTGCCTTCAGTTCATCTTTGGTGTTACAAGCAGTTGTGTTGGTCTCTCACTCAACTGTGCCCTGTACATAATAATTGAGGGGGTTGCAGTCTGGGGAGTTAGGTGGCCAGATGTTAGGGGTGATGTGGTTGCAGAAATTGTCTGACAGCCTTGACTGGGTTTT
The DNA here is from genome assembly GCA_029874955.1 of Octopus insularis. Taxonomy (NCBI): domain Eukaryota; kingdom Metazoa; phylum Mollusca; class Cephalopoda; order Octopoda; family Octopodidae; genus Octopus; species Octopus insularis. Next base: position 4,908 of record JARUKP010001074.1, read on the forward strand.
CCTGCTTGTCTGGCATGGTGCAAAGTCCTGTTGCCAGGCATAGGGTCTTCCAGCAGCCACCCTTTTGACTCAGGGCAGCACTACCCCCTTCAGGCTTCCATGTTGAGTTTGAGGCCATGTGGGAAGATGAATGGAGGAATAACATTGCCATCACTTGTCATCACTCCAAACATCATGATGTTGATTGGATGTTTATCACACTTGGTACATCTCCTCAGATTGACATCCAAGCACTCTGAAATGTTCATATTGGAGCTTCCAGTGTGAATGCCAACCAGGACAGCATGTAATTTCCAAATTTCTGGCAGAGTGAACTGCGTCATGGTGCTGTTTTTCTCACAGACAATGCCCAGTCAACCCTACCACACTTTGTAGCTGACAAAATCAAAATCAAACAATGCGCATGCACAAAATTGAAAGTATAAAATGGCAACAATTTACCCATCACATCCTGTATATGCATGTGTGTGTGTGTGTGTGTGTTACAGCTTTCCTTAAATTTTTCGTCAACCAAATATACTGAAGAGGTGTTGGCTGGCCCGGAGCTTTAGTAGAAGACACTTTCCAAAGATGCTGCTTTGTGGGAATGAAGTGGAAACTCACTTGGTCGCAGAGAGACCATCTTAACCACACAGCTATGACTATTTGGAAAATTCATAAATTTATATCGATAATCGGCAATGTTTTGTTTGGCTTGAAAAACGTCATTATTTTCTAAGGAACGTTTTCAAAAGTTTACACTCGAATGCAAAATCATCTTGGAATGCGGCATGCCTTAAAGGAAGTTAATAATATACCGGGACCGAAGTGATTTTGGGATAAAATAGGGAGGATCAAAGAAAAGAGATAGTGAAAAACTGTGATGGAATTATAAGCTCACTTCGCCTCTCTCTCTCTCTCTCTCTCTCTCTCTCTCTCTCTCTCTCTCTCTCTCTCTCTCTCTCGCTCGCACACACAGACACACACACAACGTGCGAATAGATTTGACGGCACATACACTTTCTCACTTTTTCTAGGCAACCTTTTATAGACGGTATAAATTGGAACGTTGAAGTTATTGAGATTCCTTACCATAGAAAGTAAAACAATTTATTCTTTGTGTCATACTTAAAATCATTTTTTTTTTATATTTATAATAGAATCAGTTATGTTCTGTGATTCCACCGTTAATTTTATAATGTTTGATATAATACACAGACACTTATACATATATATTTATATATCACACATACAATGCAACTGCTTTCAAATGATTTCATGTGGTACAGTTTTTCTTGTTTAAGAAGGATGGATGTCAAATTTTAATATTCGAGAAAGGATTCGACAGGTTCTCTTTTGCTCCGACCAAATAAATAAAAGGTTAAATTTCAGCGGTCGGGCAAGGCTGAGACTCTTCACTATTTTGGATATAAGTCTTTACGCCGTGGATAAGAAGAGAGGTCTGACGTTTCGAGACTGTGCCTTCCTCTGATGAAGGGCGAGTGTTGTCTTTATAGCGATCTGTCAGTAATATTTATTCTACCTATAGAGTGACGAACTAGCAGAAGCGTTAGTACGTCGGGTAAAATGCCTAGCGGCATTTCGTTTGTCTTTACTTTCCAAGTTCAACTTCTACTGGTGTCGACTTCGCCTTTCACCTTTTCGGGGTCGATAAAATAAGTGCCAGTTGAGCACTGGGGTCGATAAAATTTAGTGCTAGTTGGGGTCGATAAAATAAGTGCCATCGACTTTTCCCCCTCCCCAAAATTGTTGGTCTTGTGCCAAATTTTAAAAGCAATATTTATTCTACCAGTGGCATTATGAATTTATGGGATTCATCAGGTTTGCTAATGTCAAGGATGTACTTTTTTTTAGGGGTTATAACTTTAGTTCAAATATTTCGTATTCTTCAAATTTTCCAGTATTCCTCAAAAAACGCAGAAGAAATTGAAAAAATGAGATATTTTTAGAAACATTCTAAAGTCTTACTTGTCTCATGGAGGTTTCTGCAGGGCTGACATGACATGTGACAAAATAATGGTTTCAAATTTTAGCGGGAGAGGTTGAATAAATAACAGTAATACGTAAAAGCACACATAAACTTAAGGATAATTAGGTTTTAGAAATGATATAAAATGCATTGTATAATTGTATAATGAATTAATTCTATGTAAGACTATATGATTCATAGCAAGATTAAATTTATATTCGTATATAGAATATATTTGATGTTGATCTTTTGTCTGTATTCTATTTCATTGACCTTTTCTAAGTCAACTCCCCAAAACTGTTTCTATATTTACCCAGTACCAATTACATATGCAGAAATAATTATGTTTTTAACATATGGAACGTATTGCTGTTGGCTATTCACAGTGCATTCCATATTTTGCTTACTGAGAAAACTATTTTTGAAATTATTATTATTTTATTTTTTTTGAATCTTACTTAAAATATTATTTTCTAATCCTCTTATAATCCTAGTACGAATTTATCTCACTGAATTTTTCTCTGGATTTTCCCAAATATTTTTATGTAGACACATTCTACAATAACGGTTGTCTTTCGATGTTGCCATCATTGTCATCATCGCCATCAACAATTAAATAGCAAAAGTATTGTTCACTTCCACATTTAATTTTGTTTTAATTTCATTCTTTTCTAAATATGTCATCGTTCTCAATTTTTTTTTCCCTCTTCCACACAAGCACACAGACATACACATTCATACTAACTCAGTCCTATTTCCTCTTCACCATCTTTTTTGTATTCCTCATCTCATCCGCATTTCTTTCTTTCTTTCTTTCTTTCTTTCTTTCTTTCTTTCTTTCTTTCTTTCTTTCTTTCTTTCTTCATTACCTTCTGTACATGCCTACCTTCCTTCTCACTTCATCGTTCGCCATCCTACTTCTATCTATCTATCTGTCTGTCTGTCTATCTATATGTCTATCTATCTATCTGTCTGTCAGTCGGTCTATCTATATGTTTATCTATCTATCTTTCTGTCTATCTATCTGTCTGTCTGCCTTTCTGTCTGCCTATGTGCCTGTGTGTCTGTCTGCCTGTCTATAATATGTACAAGTAATAAGATTATGTTGATATGCCTAACGGTTAGATTACACGTTGCAGTTTCAACTCGCGGATAAAGCTAATCTATTTCTCTTACATCGCCAACACCACTCATTGAGAAAGAGAAAAAAACGCGACACTTTCTATTTCCCTATATTACAATATATGGACTTCATATCTAGACTTCAGAAGCAAATGTATTTTGGAGTCAAACAGTGGAGCGCAAGAATCCACCTCTTTGTCAATGAATGTCAGTGACCCGGTTTCCATTTACGGTTGATGAAAATTCAATTTTACTCCCATAATTGATTTGCAAGATGTACTGTGAGCATACTTTACATATTGAGTCTCTGAAAATACCACCTCTTTGAACGTTTCCGAAAAATAAAACCAGTATTACATTAATATGGAAGCGACATAGTGGAACAAAAAGTAGTAGGTTAGAATATTTCAAACTTTGACGTTATTGGTTCAAAAGTCGCCTAAGTCACCCTTTTTACTTGTATATCTGCACCAGAAAAGTTCCCCACCAAAGTGCAAGACAAGAGTTTTCCCCGCATGCTAATCTCTCCTCTCCCAGCTAGAGGTATAGCTAAGAGGAAAAGCAAGGCTAAAATACTTTGATACCAATGTCATCGCAGGTATTGCTGCTATAATAACGGTGTCACCAGGCGGATAGTGACAATGATGGCGACAGAAAGATCAAATGAGCAACAAAATTCCGATTTCATCAACCTGTCGGACTCTGAAGAGCTGATGGAAAATCGATTAAGCTGCAGTCTTAGTATTTCTAATACTTATTGTCAGAATAGCAAGGTGTGCTTATACTCTTTTAGACAATACCTGTTCTGATGCCAGCACAATCATGTTCAAGAAAGCCGCCACCTAAATCGTTGTTAAAATAATTCAGAGTGAATCACCAGACAGCAGTAAATTACTTTGTCAAATGACAGTTAGACGCCAGAATAGCAGAACCCCTTTACAAAGCAATATCACGTAGTGCAGTATTTCAGCATAGATCAACATACCAAAGAAATATAAAATCACGTCTTGGTGAGATACACAGATGGTGTAAACCTCTGGATTGCAGATGGAGACATCGTTAGTTGAAATGCAAGGAGGTGTTGGAGATGTACAAACACATATTTAGAACCTCTGATCAGTAAAGAAGGTATCCCCGTATTTACGGCCCCTAATTTATAATAACTCACACAAATGAGCCTATCTGGGGAAGATTTATTAACACAAATGGGCTATGGGGTAAGGATTAGGATATAAAGCAGCTACAACGGTTCCACTTGACAGTTATTTGTTCTGTTATTGTTATTATTGTCATTCTGTTATGTTATTTTGTCACGGTGTTGTACATTACTTATTATTCTGTGCTTATTCCTTTGCTCGTTGACACAAAGTTTTCACGGATCGAATTTTATTCAGTCGACCCCAGGCTTGAGGTCATTTTCCTGAGGTAACATTAAGCTGGATATGGCACAATATAGCTAATATTATAACATTGTAATCAAGGGATATCAAATGGGTAGTAGACCAAAAATGTTCGAGAATGATTTTATAACAAGAAAGATTCCAGTGAAGATGGCAGCAGATGGGAATGACATTTCACGTCATATATATTTTTCAACAAGCAGAAATTTTTGACAGATTCAAGAGCCTCAACCTAGTAAAACGAAAGAAAGAAAAAAAATATATATCTAATTAATTGTACAATTGTAAGCACAACTTCCCAACCAAAACCTATACATACCTACATGCACACACACACCCTCCTTCACACACACATATACATACAAGCACGCATACCTAAATGTACATTGTCACACAGACATAAAAATACATAGCCATATACATTCAGATAGCGAGTGACAAGTATACTTTGCTCCGTATACAATTATTTCCTATCTTGTAGAACTAGTCGGTGTCATTTATAAAATATTTACACAAACTTGGTTCATTATACATATACCATGTGTATAGAAAATTATATTTACTTTCATTATACATCTTTACACGTTTGCACAATCGGACTTCAAATGCATACATAAAAGTACGCAAGTTCACGAACAC
>JARUKP010001075.1:0-10034 GCA_029874955.1 Octopus insularis
CCCCCTTCCTCTTTCCCCTACCCCACCCAGAAAACTGAAAGAATTGGATCAAGTGTCTTCCCTCGAATGTTCAATATTGATTTACGAGTGAGAAACGTTCAATATAAGGAATACCAAAAGATGTGACTGAATCAACAGGACTGGCTACTGGTAGCAGGGGACATTGCACATTATGTTTTAGCCCTGCACATACAGGACTGAGCTAACATAGGATCAGAGACACTCTGATCATGACCACCCCATCTTTTTTCCTGGACACAGTGTGCTCAGGACTACAGAAAGAAATGTGTCCTTATTTTCCAAGATATGATTTTTGGGAGATGTGGCTACTATTTCCAGCAGGTGAAGTGACAACACAAAGCCTCTTTATTCATATGGGTGATACACAACAGATGAAGAAATATAATAAGTTGCAGGAAAAGGGTTTCTGAAGAGGAAGAAAACCAAGGAATTAGTGAGAGGGGAAGGGTTAGGGTTATGTTCAATGTCACAGATGGGATGACACAGGGTTATATCACATGAGGAGAAGTTATTTTACAGATCTGTCCAACCCACTCTGTATATGAAAAATAGCATTTGTGAAATTTAGGAAAATGACAAAAGCTTTAAGTGAACTTTGGTTTTGCTGACCTGTTTTCCAGATCTTACACTAATTAAAACAAAAGACATTTCAAGGTTAAGAAGAACATTGATTTCATAGTTTATGTCACAGTGCCTCTGAGAATTTTACCAAACTCAAGAATTCTGATTCCATCTTTAACGAATGTTTGATTGAAGAAAAATTAATCAGTTTTGAATTAGAACTTTTTTTTAATCCTTTTTTTTTCCTTGTTAGAATTACTTCCATGATTTAGAAATTTCCATTTAAATCTAATTTAAATGTAATTACCCTAAATTACCCTAGATGTAAATCCATGAATGAATATTCTTTACTTTCATTCCTAATCTGTCACACTGTGATATTTCCTCTTTAAGCCACAGCACTTCAATTTACTGTTTGACAATAAATAAACAGATAGATAGGAAGAATGGACAAGATATATTTAAAAGTTATTCAAGATAGAGAAAACTCATAAATAAGCTGATTCTTTTCTTATCGAACAAAAGCAGAAAACATTAGTTGAGATAATAACAATAATAATAACAACAACAACAATAAGGCATTGAAAAAATACTTAGATAACCTTATAAAATTTGAAATAAAAGAGAATGGAGACAGACTTTCCGAAATACATCAAAGAATTGTGAAGTTGCTTAAATAAATAATTTTAAGATGCAAAAGGAAAACAAGCAGTAAATTGAGGAAAAATAATGGTTTGAGGAATTGTTTATCATGTGAGAACAGACATTAATGTAAGGGAAAGAACAACAAAAGAATTAATAAGTTTTTGAAGGACAAAATGACTTAATGTAGTGATTGTCTCTGTTGATTAACAAACTACTTTTTTAAGCTAATTCTTATATTTCAGTATATATCAATACATGCATACATACAATACACACACACACACACAAACATATATATGTGTGTTTGGGTAAAGAGAGAGAGAGAGAGAGACAAAATCTTCCAGGAATGTGATGTGATGTAGCTGGTGGTCTCACTATCAGGCTATGCAATAATAATATAAACATGCAATTTGGTGAGAAATTGTGTCTTTGAATTACTCAATCATTCAATTATATATTGAACTCCATCATGATATCCATACATTCATTTTGGTAGGTGGAGCAAGAGGAAAGTACAGCCTAAACTACCTTGGAGTATTCAAATTATTTTCCATAATATATTCTTGAAAAGCACTCTTTGTTTAAATTTTAAATAACATTTTACAAATAATGCTGTCATTGACTAAATGTGTTCTACTCTGTGTAAAGCCAATCACTGATTCGTTTCATTATAATGTAAAGAGTGACAAAGAAACTCTTTTCTTTGCAATTTGGATGGAACAAAAACCACGCAAAGTATTTTCGTAGAACGTATTGATTTATTGGGTTATAGTTTTCTCTATTTGTGGCGATGTTTACATCAACTCCACCGTTACAGGTTCAATCCCATTGCATCCCACATAGGGCAAATGTAGTTTAGTGTAACAGCTGTTTGTTGAAAAATAGCTTGCGAAAGAATCTGGTATAAACTGGTTATGTGATTAAGGAATCACTTCTGAAGCAGATTATGATTTTAAGTTCATTCTCACTGGAAGGCACCTTGATTAAGTGTCTTCTCTTATTGCCATGGGCCAATCAAAACATTATGAGTGGATTTAGTGGATGGAAAATAAAAGAAACCTATCTTAAACATAAATGAATAACAGTAAAGGTGTCAGTCTATTACCACCATTTCCTATGACTCCTTTTGTTTTTGTCAAATGAATTCATGAACTTCAAAATTGCATGTCTGTGTATGTTTGTATGTTTGCATGAGTGAATTCATATATGTCCTCATCCTCACTGTGTTCACCAGTTGTGAACCAACGGCCTTTCTGATGCCATCATCTGTTTGTGGTCCACTGGACATTTGCTGTATTGTGCCATCATTGAAGAGCAGAGGCTCATTCGGACAGTGTCATTTGTTTCCAGTTCTCCCTGTAACCACGTCCAGGCTGCTTGTTGATTGACAGACTGGACATCATTACTTTGATAGAGTTGGTTGCCAGAAAGGTCAATGAAATATAGAAAATTCAGCCTCAATGTACTCATCTGATCCTTGCAAGCACAGAAAATAGATGTTAAAACAACGGTAATACGTACATAGCTAGCTAGACAGACAGACAAACAGGCAGATAGATAGATAGGCAGACAGACAGATATATAGATAGATATGTGCTTTTGTGTGTGTGTGTGTGTGTGTGTGTGTATGCTTTTTGTGTATCCCAGTTTGAGACCCCTTATATTGTAGGAGACAATTCAAAGGGCTGATGGCAGGAAAGACTTCCCGGCTGAAAAAACACTTTAAAAAATCAAAAAGCCACATTGCATATGTTTACAGCTGTCAGAGGTCCAAATGACTGACCCTGAATTTAGCAGGTAAATATGACCTGTGTTGTGTATTGTTGTGTGTCTCTGTGTAAAACATGTAAAGTTTCTGTCTTTCCAATTTTCCTCACCTAAAATCACCAAAACCCAAAACTGTTAAGCTAGAATCTATCTTTGCTTGACGTGTGGCTGTGATTGTTCATTCATCATCCAATTTACTGTTTAAATATTTGGATTGACAATCTAATTCCTTACCAGATACGCAAATGTCTATCTTGTGTTTATTGGAACTAGGAATTACCAAGACCAGAAAGCTTTAAGCTGTCAGAAATTATAGCAATTGCAACAGTGTCCATTACCAAATAAGGTGAGATTGTCAGTTTGTTAGTTGTGCAATGTGGCCTGTCAAAAGATTGAACACTCTCTGTGAAAATCTCTCAGGAGCTGAACAGGCAACACACATACAGACACACACACACAGACACACACACACACATGCACACACATGCATGCATACACATATGTATGCATGCACAAACATGCACACAAACTCACTCATGCACACACAATCACACACACATAAACATGCCCCCATACACACATGCACACACACTCTCACATGTATATACACACTCGCACGCACACATACACACTCATCCAAAAACATGTATATGCACTCACACAGATACACACATGCATATATAAGTGTACATGCAAACACAAACATTCACTCACACACACATACACACGTGCATGCACATATATGCACACACACACACACACACACACACATCATGCACTCACTCACACACACACACACACACACACACACACACACAGAACATGAAGGTACTTGTGTGTCAAACCAGGCAAATCTATCAAGTTCCAAGTTAAAAACAATTGTCAGCTGCTTTTTATGTCCTGTCAAAACAACTGAGTGATGACTCATTCTGCCAAATTCTTCAGCAGCCAATCACCTAATGAAGATCTCAAAAGGATTCTACCCAATGAGAGACATTTCTTCACACAGTCATCAGCTGCTAGAAACAGCAGTGAAATCCCTGTTTAATCGACCCCTATTGTTATACCCAATGTATTCCAGTTCAAGGAGAGACACCATCTGGAGGGGTTTCTTCTCAGATCTTGGTCCCACCATCTTTGTATTCTTGCCAACAATACCCAACCCACCTTTATATTCTGCAGAGTGGCAAAGTATTGTCTCAAAAGCAAAACACCTGTTCTTGTCCTTCTGGCAAAAAGCCACCTCTTTCCCTCTGCTACAACCCCACTCTGTCAAGGGGTTTCCCTGTTGTTTTGTGAGTCACTCAGGGACCTCACTAGGACTGGTTTCATGAAAGATACACCCCTGACACTTCATAGACTGGCTGGTATTCGGGAGGACATGAATTTATAGAAACTATGCCAAAGCAGACATTGGAGTTTGGCACTGAATGCACTTAAGCTGTCCAACCCATGCCAGCATAAAAGATGGATATTAAATGAGGATAATGATGTGTAGCAGGTCCCTGTGTGTCACAAAAGGTAACTAGTAGAATATTCCTCAGCCTCTTTATTAGGATAGTCTTTTATCTCTTAATTTTCACTTCTTCCAATCATTGGACTGTAACCAAGCTGGAGCACCACCATGACTTATCGTCTCTGATGAAGGGATATCCCTAATATCCCAGAAACAGCTGTAAGACTAACTTTCTCTTTATTAATGTTCTGAAAACTCCACACAACCTTGGCTTTGTAGTCTCATTTTATTTAACACACAAACACATAACTGTATATAATATATATCATAGTGATATTTATTCTCCGATTTGAAGTGACAATTTTTAAATATAAGCAAATGACCAAAGCAGCTTTCACTCCATAACTCACAAAACCTTTTGGGTTTGTTTATAAAAAAAAACTGTTTATGTAGTCTAAATGTGTGTATGTGTGTGTGTGTGTGTGCGTGTGTGTGTGTCAGTTTTCTTTTACTTTCTAACTACCAAATCCATGGACAAGCTTTGGTCGGCCCAAAGCTATAGTAGAAGCCACTTACCAAAAATGTTATACAGCAAGACTGAACTGAGAACCATGGGGTTTGGAAGCCTGTGTCTGTATCACATATTTTTTTATCCTATCTGGGACAGTGTAGCAGCGACAGCAGCAACAACAGCAGCAGCAGCCATCATGCAAAGGAATTCATGAAGAGGGAAATGAAGAATTTGTTTCTTATTCTTGTTACGGAGAGGATTTTCGATGTTTTATGGAATGGATTAGGAATGTTGTGTGATGCCAAACATTTGATGTAAGATACTTGGAAAACATAAAAGAAGAGGAAGAAAGACGAATGCTACCATTACTAGCTGTGAATTAGGTTGGGATGGAATCAGCATTCTTCATAATATTGCCTTAATCTCTAAATATCCTTGCACAGAATATTCCATGTAAGACGTTTAATACCAGAAACTGTAAATTTGAAGCTTTAATGCAAAAATATGAGATGAGCAAACAGGATTAACTCCTTTATGGCAGATATTTATAGTGGAACAGGAATGGTTAAATTATTTGTTTCTCTACATGGATGTGTGTGTGTGTGTGTGTGTGTGTGTTTTAAAATTTACTGGGTTTTTTTTTCCCTCCTTTCTGCCACAGACATGACAGTTGTGATAACATTCTCTTCTCAAATGCAACAGCTTTACGAGCATTTGATTAAGTACATTCTGTAGGAAACATGTTATATACAGCAAGAATCATATATATGAGAATGGTAACATCATCATCATTATCATCATCATCACTGTCATCGTTGATATTGCCATCATCAGCATCTTCATTGTTGTCATTGTCATCTATATCACCACCACCATCATCATCGTAATCATCATCACCTTTCTCCGTACTGCCATCATCATTATCATCATCATCATCACCTCCACTGACAAATCCAGTCCTGTCGCCACCATTAACATAGAAACAAAATTATCGATCAGATCTGAAGTGTTGCAACATTTGATGTTGCTCATCATCTTCATTATTTTAATTATTTAATTTAATTTGATAATGATGATGATGATAATAATGATGGCTGTGGATGGCTAAAAGTGATGTAAAACCAGAAACAGAGGCTCTAATCTGTGCTGGCCAAGAGCAAGTACTAAGAACAGACTACATAAAATACAGAATGATGACAATAATAATAATAATAATAATAATGATGATGATAATAATAATAATGGCTGTTAAAGCAACCAGCTTTTTGGGAGCTGCAATTAGCAAAAAGAGGGTTGTAAAAATAGGGCAAAACAACTTTTAAACTATTTCAGTTTGATAAATCAAATGGACAGATGTAATAATGATAAACCTTTCTACACAGGCAGAGGTGTGGCTGTGTAGTAAGAAGCTTGCTTCCCAAACACATGGTTCCAGGTTCAGTCCCACTGTGTGGCACCTTGGGCAAGTAGCACCTTGGGCAAGTGGCACCTTGGGCAAGTGGAACCTTGGGCAAGTGTCTTCTACTATAGCAAAGTTGACATTGGTGGGATTTAAACTCAGAATGGAAAGAACTGGAAGAAAGGATGCTAAGCGTTTGGTCAGAAGTGCCAATTATTTTGCCAGCATGCTATCTTAAGAACAACAACAACAACAAGGAAAGTAATAATAAAACTTCTTATGAGTAACAGTATTGGAAATAATAAATTCATCTTTGTAGATACAGGCATTGATATGGAAGTAAAGAGAAAGAAATGAAAAGAACAGGTTTTAGAAGGACGCAATAAAGAGAGAGAGGGTAGAGAGAGAGAGGGTAGAGAGAGAGGGGGTAGAGAGAGAGGGGGTAAAGAGAGAGGAAGAGAGAGTGAGAGAGAGAGAGAGAGAGAGGTGGGGAAGGCTTGAAGAGACAGAGTTACAAGTAATAAAGCATATCAGAAATCTAAGCACACACATAGATATACACGTAAACATCCACCACCATCACCACCACCACCACACAAATATTAGCAAAGAATAAGAAATAATATCAGTGGATTAATAGATTGCTAGATTAAGGGTTAATTTAACGGCTATGAACAGCTAATCTCCATAGAAAGCAACATTATATAGTCTTTGAATCATGTTATCCTACACACACACATATACACACATGCGCATTTGTGTTCCTTAACTCATAATTAATGAAGTAATGTTGTTGTCATTGTTACCATTGCACAACATTCTTCTTACCGTTTTCTTCTGTCATTTGTTCTTAAAAGTCATTAAATGCTGCTTCAGACATTTAGGATTCAAACAAGATTCTTCGCACTAATTATTTATAACTCCTGCCAAATTTTACATCACATTTTTGGAATTTTCATTTATTTTATTTCTCAGTTTATATGTTTTCAACAATAGTGTTGGTGATTGTAAGCTTAAAACAGACAAGAATCACTGATTGGCATCATTTCTGGTAGTTAAAGTAATAAGGGAATGTTTATAACTCAGTGCAGAACAATTATCTCAAGGATCTTCATCAGTGAGGCACAAATGTTTGTCTTCATACCAAAGTGAGCTAAGAAATACTGAGCATTTTTGGATTAATTTCTTTCAGATAACAGTGACTGGTTGGTACCATTGAGAAAAGGACTGGAACTTTGACCAACAACATTGGTTAATGCACTTGTTTGAAGCTAGCTTCCCAAGGCGCACAGCTCTGTGTGCATGGGGTATGTGCTGCCATTTGTTTTGGTGTAGTTGTCTTCAATGTTGAAGGTGCTTTATGTAGGGTTGGGGTGATGCCTAGTGGTACTATATTGTCTGTATGTTATATATATTTGCTTAAGTCCTGGTGTTCTAGTCTTGTATTTGTTTTTGTTTTTTAATCTTACCTAATGCACCTTTTAGTTTAGTGATTGTTTCTGCTTCCAGGTAACTTCATTAAGGTTATCTCCTCCTCCTCCTATTCTTCCTCCTCCTCCTACTCTTCCTCCTCCTCCTCCTTCTTTCTTTCTATTCTGAGATCAAATGCCACCAAGGTTGACTTTATTTTTCATATTTTGGAGGGGTCGATAAAATAGGCACCCGTTAAATACTGGAGTCGATGCTATCAAGTTAGCACCTCCCCCAAAATTACTGGCCTTGTGCCAAAATTTGAAATCATAATAATAATAATAATAATAATAATTATTATTATTATTATTTTTATTATTATTATTTCTATTATTATCATCACCACCATCATCATCATCGTCATTGTTGTTGATGTTGTTTAAATGATCTATCTAAACCGTAACAGTGTGGATGTAGACAAAAGCCCCTCTTCAGTAACATGATGTTGAGCCAATCATAACAAAGACACTGATGCTTTCAATAGTTTAACACCCGACGTGAATAGCTGGATATATTAAGTCCATATCTGCTGCAGTCTTAATCGTATGTTATTCCGGCAATACTCCATAGCAGTCACTTTGCACAAAACACTCATTTGTCTAAATTCTCCTCCCTTCCAATGCAATTTGATCTGCAATAAAATTTATAAAAGCTTCAATCAGTCTGATAATAATGTGAATTCTGACAATAATGTTTGATTGTTGACCTGGTTGAGCTACAAACACAATGCTGGTTTCTTCCCAAGATATACTTTGTTCTTCCATTAGCCATTATCAAAGCAAGTGGTGATGGAGTTACAGTTAGAGAGGAAGAGAGAGAGAGAGAGAGAAACTGACAGACAGACAGACAGTAAGAGAAAGAGGAAGAAGAGAGAGAACGTGAGTGTGTGTGTGTGTGTATAATTGTTGCGTTTCCCAGACAAACTATTCAATTGTTTATTTGCTTTCAAAACTGCAGAAAGTTTTTAAAAGCCAAGATAACAACAAGGAATTGAATTGTATAGCGGTGGGTCTGTTGAGCCTCCGGGTAAAAACTATTTTAATGTTGGCTTAGCTACTCAATAATCAGCGCCAAGTTGTTGAATTTCTTTGGAGATGAAAGAGAAAAAAACTAACAAGAGTCTGTGAAACTAGAATACAGAAGAATCAGATATTATGTGTGATGCTCACCAAATTTGTAAAGTACTATATTTCTTCTTCTTTATGTATCTTAGATATTCTTCAGGGCACTGGTAGAACTGGTAGAGTGTTAGACAAAAAGAAATTATACCATATAACACTGGGTTATAATGTTTAAAATGAATGAGATCAAATCCCGCTTAGATCTATTTTGCATTCTGTTGAGTGTGTCAGATCTGGAAGCATGTGCCATTGCATAATGTTGCTGCATTCACCATTTATTGGTTTATTCCAGGCTCCTCCCTGTGGGCAATAAAGAAATTAAAAAATATGTAAAGACAGATAACCGACTGAATTGTGAGCATACCAGGCAGCCGAGTGCTTGGCAGTATTTCTTACATCTTCACGTTCTGAGCTCAAATTCCACTGAGGTCAGATTTGCCTTTTGTCCACTGAAGGTCAATAAAATAAATGTCAGTTGAGCACTGGGGTCGATGTAATAGACTTAGCCGACCCCTTCACCTGCTGACAATTGTGCCGAAATTTGAGACCAATTTATAATGATTTGAAAACAATGACAAAAAATAAGCTTCATATTGGACACAGAAATTTGAATGCAAAAGGACTAAAGATCAACGATTCACACATTTTACAATTTGGAGTTTCTTCTTGTAGTGGAGCGAGGAAATAATTGGGTGGTGGTGGTGGTGGTGGTGGTGGTTGGGATAATGCCAGTGGTGGTATGCTGTTTGTAGTAATGCTTCTGGTGGTGGTGGTGGTGGTGGTACTAATGGTGTTGGTGGTGGTGTTAGTGGTGGTGGTGTTGGTAGTGGTAGTGGTAGTGGTGATGATGTTGATTGCGGGGTAAATGGGGTGATGGGGTGATAGGGTGACGACGACGCTGATGGGAATAAGGATGCTGATGTTAGTAACAGATTATGTTAACTATTGTGACAATACTTTATTAAGGCTCCCATCACAATGATGATGGTAAGGTGGTAGTGGTGGTGATGATGATGATGATAATGATGGTGGTGGTGGTGTTTATGGTAATCGTCGTGGTGGTGACTAGAAAACAATAGTATA
>JARUKP010001076.1:0-10034 GCA_029874955.1 Octopus insularis
GCTATTAGATGTTTGCTTCCCAACCACATGGTGTTAGGTTCAGTCCCACTGCATGGTACCTTAGGCAAGTGTCTTCTCTATAGTTCCAGACTGACAAAATCCTTTTGAGTGGATTTGAAAGACAGAAACAAAGGTTGTTTGTTTTTTTTTTATGCGTTTCGTTCTCTTGATAATTGTAAATAAATGTCATTATAATAGAGGCAATGTCATTCATCTCCAATTTGCCATGGAAATATCATGTTGTATGGAAACAGGTGAGTGTTGGTGACAGGAATGGCATCCAGCAATAGAAAAATCTGTCCCATTAAACTCCATCCAACCCATGCAAGCATGGAAAAGTGGATGTTAAAACGATGATGATGCTGACAGTATGTATTTCTGTTGCTAAGGCCTCATCTCCTGATTTTTCCACCAAATTTCCTCAGCCAAGCTCTTATCATTCTTCATTGTCACAGTTTCCTCACAATTCGATTCTCTGTGATATCAAACATAAAACCCTCCCCTTTTACTCCTAGAGACACCAGCAGACCATCACCTCAGTTTTTAACACAGCGTGGAGCATACAAATGGGTTGCTATGACAACTTCTGTCAATAAACTAGCACCACTATAACTCGACTGGGCAGGTCCAATCCAGAGTGAGTGGGGGCCATGTCCAACCACTGAGAGGAACCTTGGGTGCTTTGAGCAGAAATCGTTTTAACTGAAAGCCAGAACATGTCATTCCAAGTTTAAATGCATTTTATGAAGCATATGTTAGTAAATTAAAAGCAGCAGCAAATATTTTGATGAGTGCATCACAAATAATAACAGCTGCACACTTGGGTGCTTAAGAGCTGAACATTCAGAGTTCCAAATTTACCTAGGGCAACTGTTTTAAGTATTTTCTGATTTAAAAAAAAAAAAAATAGCAGTGAAATACTAGGGACCAATATAATCAACTGCACCCCTACTCCTCCTCCTCTGCCTGACATTTGGCAGGTGGTGGCGATGGGGGTCTGGTGCCAGTTGTTAAGTCAATAATTTCTAATACAGGTGCAAAACCAGAAATTAGGGGAGGGGGGACAGTGAATTTTATGGACTCCATTACATGACTGGTACTTTATTATCTGCGGAAGATTAAAAGACGAAAGTGACTTTGGCAGGATTTGAACCAGTACTAATATCACAAAAGACTTTCCACCCCTCTGTCAACTCAGCAAATTCACCCCCTTAATAATAATAATAATGGTTTCAGATTTATACACAAAGCTTGTAATTTTGACATTTAGTTGATAACTTTGCCCTCCACCCCCACCCCAGTACTTCACTGGTACTTTATCATATTAACCCCAGAACTGATGAAAGGCAAAGTTGACGTTTGCAGGATTTGAACTCAGTGCCATATCACAGGACAGGCTTATGACTCTGCTAATTATCTACTTAAATGATGATGATGATGATGGCGGTGATAAAGGAGAGCTTTCTTTATTCATGCCATGGCTGGATTTGATCCTGTTACCAATACTTCACACACAATGGTAGAGGCTATGTCATTACTAACCGTATTCTTCACGAGACAGAAATTATCGTTTCCATAGAAAATCCCTTTCGTCATCCACTCGTTCCAGCATGGAGATGATATTTCAGTTGTTTTTGAATTGTTATTAAAGAAAATTTTCTCTTCACCTCGTGGAAAGAGCATGGCCTGGTGGCTAAGGGCATTGTACTCATGACGGTCAGATTGTGGTTTCAATTCCTTGACTAGGTGGTGCCTTGTGACATTCAGCAAAGCATTTCATTTTGTTCCAGTTTGCCTTTCATTCTCTAGGGGGTCGATAAAACAAGTACCAGTCACATGCTGGGGTCAATGTAATCAACTACCCAAAATTTCAGGCTTTGTGTGCCTATATTAATAGAAAAAATTATTATCGAAATGGCAGATTGAACGGCTTTATAGAATTCCTGCCTTTTACTCTCTCAAATCAACTTTTATTTATTCTTCAGGGGTTGGGGGAGGGTATAATCAATGAAATAAATACCAATCAACCTTCTGAGATCAATAAAGTACCAATGTGTGAAAAACGGTACTTTATAACAGGCTAACCTCCCACACACACACGCACACTTGCCTTAAATCAGAAACCATTATTGTTGTTATTGTTATAGGGGTGAATTGCAGAGTCAGTAGAGTAACACACAAATTGCTTTGTGTTATATTTAGTGACATCCTTTTAAATTCTCAGTTCAAATCTCATTGAAGTCAGTTTTACTTCCCAGGGTCGATAAAATATGAGTGTAGACATTCATACTTCGGTTAAAACTCTTATTGGAATCATTTCTGCTACATGGGACTAAATGCTTAGTGGATTTGTTTTCTCTCGCTTTACATTCTAAGTTTAAATGCCACCAAGGTAGACTTTGCCTTTTATGCTTTTGGGACCGATTAAGTACCAGTTGAGCATGGGGATTGACATGATCAACCTGTTTTCTTCCAAATTTCAAGCTTTCTACCTATTTTAGAAACATTATTATTATTATCAATTACAGTAAGATAGCAAGCTGGCAGAATCGTTAACACGCTGGGCAAAAAGTGCTTAAGTGGCATTTCATCTATGTTTACACTCCGTGTTCAAATGCCGCTGAGGTCAACTTTGCCTTTCATTTTTTTTGGGTGGGTCAATGTAATCTACCCCTAAAATTGCTGGCCTTGTGCCAAAATTTGAAATTAATATTATTATTATTAATTGCAATGATGGTGATATACTGTTTTCAATTCTATTAAGAATGGTTCTCATATGACATCACCACTTGCCTTTGGTAAAGGCATGACAGCCACCAAAACAACCAATATCCCTCTCTACACTAAATATGATGCTACAAGCCAACATACAAAAAAAAAATCATTATTATTAATTTTATTATTATCATTAATGTTCTTTCGTTATCCTCATTATAATCATTAGTTGCTTACGTTCTCACCGCTATTTTTTCAGCTGGTTCACACGAGTCTATAAATACTTGTAAATACGTAGAAATTATACACCCAACACACACAAATATATATATATAATATACACACTTCCTATATTTCCATGTTAAAAAGATAAAAATCGATAAAGAAAACAAGCAAAAAATTGGAAAAGCATTTAAAAAACAGGTTAAAAATATTGTATCAAACTTTCTACTTTAATATTTTGTCAACAATTGTTGATCAATTATTATTATTATCTGTTTAATGTCAATCTAATGTAATACAGGCATGAAAATACATTTCATAGCTTTAAATACATTATCATTATTATTTTATATTATATATATATATTTACATTTTTTTCCTTTATTTTTTTGCCTTTTAATTATTCGTTAAAATTATTTACAATAAAGCTGATTCACAAATCTTATATTTAAATTACATTTTGTGATTTTCATTTATTTTTAATTAAGTTTTTTCTTTCATTTCAAATATTTTCTACCTCAGCTCTGAATGTTCAACTTAACATTAACCAAACCAATAAGCCACTATGTGGTGAGCTAACATGCTAGAAACAGTAACCAATTTTCCCTCAAACCTTATTTGCAGATAAATTCCTACATATGTCTAAAAGATCAGAACAGACGTGCAGTTAAAAACAGATAAATAAAAGTCTAGCTCTATGGATTATATATAATCTATAGATTATGTGAAATGACAAATATCAAAGAATGAAGTCAGCAACTCATTCTAATATATCGTTTACAATTGTTTCATCATTATTCAATGTAACCAATCTTGTGTAATGTAAACATGCCAGCAAGTATTTATTAATTCCCATGTGCTATGTGGGATTTCTTTTATAGCATATGTAGGAAATGACTCCTCAGAACAAAATAACATGCACAACACTTTTTATTGAGTTCTGAGGAATTGTTTCCTACATGTGCTACAAAAGATATCTTGCACAACTTTTGGAATCAATACTTGCCAACATCACTATGACATTATGCAAGATTGGTTGCATAGAATAATGATGAAACAATTGTAAAGGATGTATTAAAATGAGTTAATGACTCCACTTTTTAATATTTCTCATTTTATGGGTGTTTGTATATTTTTTTTTTTTTGTATGGATATAGTGGAATAAATGTAAATGAGTGTCACTGCCATACAAGCAATGTTATTCATTTCTAATCTACCATATAAATAAGTTCAACAATGTCAAAAATATGCCTTGCTTGGAGACAGGTGAAGAAGGGCCTTCAGCTGCAGAAATATCTGCCTCAATGAATTCCATCTGACCCATGCAGGCATGGAAAAGTAGATGTTAAAACAATGATAACGGTATTACCTTAGACTGTTGAAATAACAGTGTCTGTTGCAGCATTCTCTGTTTAAACGCCATCTTGGTCAACTTGCCCTTTTGGCCTTTCAAGATTTGATAAATAAAGTACAGAAGTTCAAGAAAGTGGTTTGGCAGAACGTTAGAGCATTGCACAAGATGCCCTGCAGCATCTGTTTCGACTGTATATGTTCTGAGTTCAAATCATACCTGTCACATGGGGGGAAAAAAAAAGATTTCTTCAAAGCCTGACCGAAAATGAAGGTAGATTTGAGAATTCTCTCGGTGCCTGAATATTCTAGCGGATCCCTTTTGATGCCTGTACACCAAAACTACTTGACAAGAATGCAAAGGGACATTCAAATTCTATGCTCAATAGAAGATATTCTTTTACTTGTTTTAGTCATTTGACTGCGACTATGCTGGAACACCACCTTAAAGGGTTTTTTAGCCAAAGAAATCAATCCCAGCCTCTTTTGCTGAACCGCTAAGTTATGGGGACATGAAATACAGCAACATTGGTTGTCAAGTGATGGCAAGGGTACAAACACAAAGACACCCACACACACACATATATATACACACAACAGGCTTCTTTCAGTTTCCGTCTACTAGATCCACTCGCAAGGCTTTGGTCGGCCTGAGGCTATAGTAGAAAACACTTGCCTAAGGTGCCACGCCCGAAAACTGAAGTGGAAGTGGTAGACGGTGGTTAGTATACAAGGGAGGTTAGTCTGCAATTATTCAAAGGGAGGTTACTCTGCAATTATTCAAAGGGAGGTTACTCTGCAATTATTCAAAGGGAGATTACTCTACAATTATTCAAAGGAAGATAATTCATTTGAAATGTTGAGCTTTTTAATGCTTCAAACGTAGAATACTTACATTGTAATATTCTTTTTACTTCATCCAACTTGACCAAGAGGAGTTGATGTCGTCAGAGTCCAACGTTTATTGGATTTCATGAGCCAGAACTTACCTATGGCAGGTCGCCAGTGGTAGCCAAATCACTGCCCATCTCTTAGTTTCCAGCTTATATCGTTTACCCCTCTCTATTAACAAATTGACCTTTCTTTTTTCCACTCTCTCTCATCTCATCAGTGATTGTCTATTTCTCTCTTTCTGCCATTCCAATAGCCATGGAATCTTACACAGCCGACAGGCAATAACCGTATCAGCCATCATTACCCTTTTCCCTATAAATTGGCAAATGGTTTTCTTAGTTGGCACTCTTCTATACAAAGAACTGATTGCATTCTTCTTTGCAAGAGATTGTAGGGTCAGGATTATCTTAGCATTTTCATGACAGAATTCTAGTTCAGCAAAATCGGCTCCTTTGTAGTAAATTGTTACTCTAGCCACAATCGAAGATTTCTTTTCCCCCTCCCTGGGTATTAGTTAACTTTTCGATGGTGTCTCTTGCCTTTCTTCTGTACCAAGAAGGTTGTTGAATGACATCAGCACCATCAGTGTCTCCCTTAACTCGATAGAATTGGCACCATGAATCCCTTTCTCCCACAAAGCCAACAACGCCTCTCATTCACCTCGTGGCACAGATTTATTGGTGCTGGGAGTGTGTCACACATCACTTGCAGCTGGAAGGAGACCTAGAAAGGTTCCAATGTCAAATAGGACAATGTAGATCTAATCTGGTCCAGGTTCTCTGAGATACCAGCTCTACAGTCTTCATCTTCATCTTTATGTCTGGCAGGAAGTCGCTAGAAGGAGGCAAATAGTTGCCATCGTGCTTTCCCATGACATCTGTGATTAGAAGAAGGAAATTAAGGGAATGCTTACCGTGGACCCTGATGAAGGACGTTGAGTGATAACTGGCATATTAAAGCAGGAAATAGATTGAGTCTGGCATAAAAATCACGAGAGGTCCTTAGAAAGGGCCTTCACAAGATTTATCTCTACCAGTTTTATTCTGCTATTGATATTTCCAGGGCGAACATTACTAGATAATAAAAGAAAAACCACAAATTACATGACAGAAGGGACCAAAACCAAGCAGACAACGATTTGTGGGTCAGGTGTTTGTGTTTTGTAAATAAGGATGGTTGCTAGAAATGACAAGCAAAGGGTTATGGACCTATATTTAGACGTGTCTAAATATAGCTACATCTGAATATGAACCATTTCCAGGAGGGTGATGTTCTGACCAAGATTGATGATTCCAACTTTAATGTGGACATACCACAGCCATATACAGCTTTAAATAGAAATGTGGAGAGTGGCTAACAAAAGAGCCTGGTGTTGCCTCCTGGTCCACCAGTCCTCAGTCAAATCGTCCAACCCATGCTAGCATGAAAAGCAGATGTTAAACAATGATGATGATGATCCTCAGCCTTCTTGACAAATTTAGAAATGTGGTTTACCCAATACAGATCACTGCAGACAACGATGCCCAGCTCCTGTTCACTAGCAGACTTCTAAAGATAAGCTTTTACATATTTCTGGAGGAAATATGTAAAAGCTGATTTTTTCCTTCCAAAATGCATGGTGACACACTTGTCCACAGCCAGCTTCAGTTGCCAGACAGTAATCCAGGTCTAATTGCAGGAAAGACCTACAGCAGGGTTTGTTTCTTTTTTTCTCAAGGTACAACTTGAACATTCTTCAAGTTGGCATCTATGTTGTTAATATATGCAACAAACAACAGGGACCCAAGAACAGGTCCCTGTGGTACACCAGACATTATCTCATAGGGTGAAGATTGATATCCTAGAACCATGACTACCTCTTTTCATCTGAGAACGAAAGACTTCAACCAGTTATAAAGACCATCTCTCATTTGCGTGGCATGGAATTGAAAGCTTTAGCAAAGTCCAGAGAGATAACATCCATCCATGAGCTGCCATCAGTGATTCAGTTGATGTCTTCAAGAAATTCAATGAGTTGACCACAGCAGCTGGAGTTAGGGATAAATCCAAATTGTGAGGGTCAAAAGATAAGGTTGTGTGAGTTCTAGAAATTCAAGAGTGTTTCTCTGAAACAGGATTCCATCAGTTTCCCAATGCAGCTGCTAATTGGATGGTCGTTGACAAATGATGCACAATCACTCTTTTTGAACTTCTCAACCACTCAACCATGCAATCATATTTTGTCTTGCACACGCGTGCATGCATGTGTGTCCTTCTCATGACATTGCGTGTTAGTTGTAAACAATAACCACCATCCTAGATGCAGAGTCTTTCATGAAAATAAGTCTAGAGACAGGTGAGGATCAGTGGCTGTGGAGAATCTGCCTTAAATTACACCAGACCTATGCAAACGTGGAAAAGTGGACATTAAAATCATAAATAAATATATATATAGAATATGATGGGTTTAGTTCACTGGTGAATAGGTACGTTGAGTAAGTGCTATAATTGGTCATCCATTAGGTCCCAAGGTTACAGCTAAGGCTGGATCTAGGGATCCGTAGTTGGCTTCCAAATCAGCAGCGCTACAAATTAGAGGAAAAAGGGTTTTGTTGCCCTTTTTCCAATAATACATATATATATAAATATATATATATATATATATATACTCACACACAAATGCATATATATATATATATATATTAACATACACACATACATCACCACAAAATATAAATGATTAAAAACAAACTTCTGTACAGCTTTAAATTTAATGTCTTTTTTTTTTGTTGTTTTTTTTAGAAAGATGTCCCCACCCCACCCACCCGCTAAAGCCCACACCCTCCCCTCCACTAATGCCAAGAGGTTTTGTGTAGTTTCACGGCTGTTTTGTAACTGCAACCTTACTGTTTGATACCCAAATGGACAGACACAAGAGGTTCGTGGATGACCAGTACAGGCTGGATTCAGTAATGTCTGGCACCGGTCAATGGTGGATGGAGAGAGGGCTGGACCAGACTCAACCGGTAATATAACTACAATGGTAGAATGGTAAGTGGTATCACAAGAACACGAAGCCGATGCCAAACTGAAGACCAGGGTTGACACTGAAGAAGAAAAAGAAAATGAAATAAAAGCAAGAAATAAGATGGACAGACACAGAGAGAGAGAGTGAAAGAGAGAGAAAACAAGAAGGAACAGAGTGAATAGAAGACAGACAGCCATACATATACATACACACATTCAAGAATGAAAAAACAGAATTCTCAACACTGAAGGTAGAATTATTTAGTAAATTCATAGGAAACTGAAGAGTTTGGGTTGTTGATTAGAAATAAGAAGCTCAATGCTTTGGTAAGTTGTGAAGTTTTCACCATCCAATGTATGTTCAAAATGTATTTATGCTGTACATAAGACAGAATCCTAAACAAAAGAGAAATTGCTGTGGGGAGAGAAAAATTCAAAGTTTTGGACAGAGGCCTTTTTTCAAGGAAAAGTCAACGGGAGAGAAATTAAAGAGAGACATAGCAGAATTGCAACCAGTTGCTAGAAAATTCTGTTGTGTCTCTCTTTAATTCTGTCAACTTTTTATTAAAGAAAGATTCTGGTTGAAACAATGGATTTTCTTCTTCCTATGGCAAATTCCATTTTCTTCATCAATTTTAATATATTAATAAATTATGTCTGAATGTCATATATATGAGGGGGTGCTGAAAAGATCCTGGCTTTAAGGGTATCATGAAAGGCCTGGTTGGAGACCCACCTTTCCAAGTTCTTTTAAAAACTGAAGGACGGCTGCAATAAGTGTGTGAATCTGAGAGGGGAATATGTTGAATAAACTCATAATTAACTGACCCCACCCTGTATTTTCTCTTACCCAAAGCCAGGAACTTTTCAGCCCCACCCTCTCCTGTATATATATATATATATATATATATATACATGTATAAAAGTGGGTGATAAATGTATGCTTGTATGTTAAATAGATATATATATATGTGATACACATACCTGTCTCCTTGACATATGTGTAAGGGCACAACGTAATTCAATTCAAGGCGAGCCACTCGTCCCATTCGAAGAACAATTCCACCGCCATACGATACTCTGTAATTTGATTTCAGACCATTTAATATTCCCCTCGGACCATCACCTGTGGATGAAAAAAAGAGAGAAAGAAAGGGTAATTTAGATTTTAGGCAATGAAATAACAGTTCAGAGGATGAAAAAAAACCATCTTTAATTTATTGTTGAGAGAGAGGAGAGAGAGAAAGTGAGAGTCCTAGATAGCCACAGGCAGCTGTAATCAACTATAGACAGCTATAGTTATAGCCACCACTACCACCACCACTACCGTCAAGCACCATTATTATCATCATTTAGTAATATCATCATAATGAACAATATCAACATCATTACTTACTGAGCTTCAAGTTGGCCAAGTTTCCAGCATTTACAAACAGGTGAGTTCTAAACAGTTCTCCAAAGCCGCCTTTTCCAGGACGGAATGGTAGAGGTGTATACAGGTGTAACGCTGCCAGCCAGTAGGTGTCAGCACCTAATGCGTTACCTAGAAACAAAAACAACAAACAAACATTAACAAAAAACATATAGACATATAAATACACATTTCTTCACACATTTACTGTCTTCAAGCATTGGAATGTGGCCATGCTGTAGCAAGATTTTAAGGGTATATCTCAGTCAATCAAACCTCCTCCAGCATTTATTTCATTCCAGGGACTATTTTATTGATCTCTATTTATCAAATGGCTCAGTTAATGTTTGGATATACAAGGATGCAACCTTACACACACACACACACACATGTGCACATACATATGTTTGTATATGATTGTATGTATGTATGTATG
>JARUKP010001077.1:0-10033 GCA_029874955.1 Octopus insularis
AGGAATTGTCTTCTCAAAAAGAACACTTGTCAAAATAGATTTTATATATCTATATATATATATATATATATATATAGATAGATAGATAGATAGATGTAGTATCAAGATAAATTAACATAAGCAATATAATTTCTTAAAAATAAACTTGCTGCAGGTGATATTTAGAGAAATAAGCTCTTTTTTTTTCTTTTTATTTTTTAAACCTGGAGTGTGCACTTAAGGCCAAATTAGCCTCAATACCAAACCAATTGTTGGGACCTTATCTATATTACCTTCACAAATGCTCAATTCCTTTCCCAAAAGAAGCTGATTTTATAATTTTACTTTCATCACATTTGGTTTCAAGTTTGAAATCAATAGCTAAGCACTGATTAGTTCTAGTTAAAAAAAAAAAAAAAAACTGAGAACAATGATATATGATTAGTCATCAACTAAAAAGAGCTTGAAAGGGGGTAAAAGTAACTAACTTGAAATAGCAGTACTTATGCCTGATCTCATAACCCCAGCATATGAATATGTGAATGGAAAGAAATATTGAAAGAAATTGGCATTTCCTTTTAACATTCAAACTCTAGCAATGAAGGGTGGGAAAACACAGAAAGAGACGGGCAATAAGAGGTAGATATTACCCAGCTGGTAGGAGTCAGAGGAGTCAGAGCAGTTTTGAAAATACCATAAAAATGGCTCAAAGACCACATGATCCTGGTAACCTGCTTTATGGAGTAATTAAAAAACAAATGTGCAAATACAAAACATGGAGGGTGTTTTTCTTTTCTTTCTCCGTGATATCAGTTTGTACAAGACTAATCCAGAATTTTCCTTAGTAACTGATGAACAATAGTGTCTTATTTAAATCTTAAATTCACACTCATTCATCTAATATTTCAAAGAGTTTTCCCTTTATTTCATTATTTTTATTAATATTATTTTTTTTCCATTTAAAATAGCAGTATTACCTACCAGTTGTAGTCTTACTCAATTAAATTGCCATCGTCATGATCCACAACTGTATCGCCTTTTTCATAATTTTTTTTTTGTTTTTTTTTGTTTGTTTTTTTTTTTTTTACTAAGTGAAATACTTACATTTAAAAGGTTACACGGTTACCATCCAAAGGTTTAACCAATTGACTCTCTATTTTGTACAGTTCTGGGATACAGTTTTTCTTCAGATATTTTTAAAATTTTGTTTGTCTTTACACATTGTACAAAATAAAAGCCTAATAAAGTAAGTCCACCAAAGGGGATAATGAACTGCTAGAAATTACAGATCCACTGTAGAGCAAGATGACTGATCAACCAATACCAGGTTGTGTAGCAGGACTTTGCACGCTGGAAATCTCAAGCTGTTTAACCAAAGACATAAGATCTGGTAATTTATTATCTTTTTTTTTTTTTCAAAATTTTTTTTCCCCCGAGATCAAAGTTTCAGTTCGTTGGCAATTTTGGATGCAATATTTTTGAATCCTATTGATGTTCCTATAATCCGTTTGAAACGAACACCATTCAATGACAGTCTTGGAAGCTTGCACACTTCCATCTCCCATTGTACTAAGCTGTCTATTTTTGGATCTCCATGGATGCAGAGCAAGAGAAACTTTTCCCGTTGCTCATAATCACAGTTGTTTGAATCCAAGACTTTGCGAATTTCTTTCATCATATCATTAGGATCCATTGAGCTGGTCGTTTTCATACTCCATGTGAACCTCAACGAACGCGGCTTAACTTGATCTTCTTTATCATTCACTGACCTGCGGAACAATTTGCTGAAAATTAGAAAGATAATCGGTAGGGGAGATCAGAGGACATAAACTAAAAGGATTTTAGAATTAACTATAATTTAAATAAAAAGAATATAATGGTTCTTATTGGGAAAACTGAAGTAATTTCTTTGTGAGGAATTAAAAATCCCCATAACCAAAACAAAAAAAAAAAAACCAAAGGATGAAATTAGGAAAACAACTGTTCCTTTCTGTATGAGCTTTTTAGAACAAAACAAAATTTGTATCTATGAAAGAGACTAGAGACATTTTAAAAAAGAATATAAAATAAGTGCATCAGTTTCAAAGAAATGTAATAATTTCATAAAAAGTAGAATAAATAAATAAAAAACTAGAAAGAAAAAGAAGCCAAAAGGAACTTGAAATAGGATTAACTGAAACATTTATGAAATATTTCAGGTTAAAAAACTAAATTGCTATGAAAGGATAAAGGCTTTACATGGGGGTTGGGAGAGAGGATACAAGTGACTGTAAATAGGGGATATAAAGATTAAAGGCCATATATGAACAGAAGTGAATATTTTGCAAGTAACATTTAATGAACTGAACAAATATGAACAAAATTTTGGTGTATGCATAGATATACAAAGGCATTTGAGTTTGAGTTTTTATGTGTGTATGTGGTTGTGTTTATATATATATATATATATATATATATATATATATATATAAGCACATTATACAAACATGCACACATAGGAAATGAAAACATTCTGTGTTCTCTGATTTCACCACATTCAACATAAATAATAATAATAGGAAGGAAGCAAACAAATGAAATATATTATTAGACATTGATAGATGTAATTAACTTGAGAGGAAATGCTGTTAGGTAAGTCCCAATAACAATTAAATTGGACAAAACTGTTAAGTGTGTTATACTAAAAATAAGAAAAAAAAATAATTGCATACAAATAGTTGGTGCAATTCAGTTCAGCCATTAAACAGGCATAGTTTTGCATCCTCTTGATTATTGATTTGAGGAGGAGCAATGCATTGATGTGAGATTTATAACATTTTAGAAAAATTTCTTCATAATTTTCTTCAATATACTTAGTCTAAAATTATGAGTAAAATTTAAATCAGAGCCAAAATAAAAGGAAAAACAGTCCCAGGAATGTATCAGACAAATTTGGTCAAAAATAGAACAAGTGCAACTGTATTTTTTCACAAGCAATTATAACAGAGGGAAAAATAGAATTAGCTGAAAGCCAAAGGTTTTAATTATCATTGGTTAAGCATCCATTTAGAAAGGAAAAGGAAACAAAGTAGAAAGAATTTTTACATCTAAAAACTTTGTCTAATAATGATAATCTAAAATGACAAACTTAATTCATTATTTTCAAATGAACATTCCAATTGGAAGCCTCTTAAGACAGATATCTAACGTTAGCAGTATGTCATTAGGTGTTTTTATTGAAAGAATTTAAATTGTATTTCAGCTTCTATAGCTGGTACAATTTAGAATGTATCAAGGAAAACAAATGTATATTTAACCCTTTTGATACCAACCTGCCAGTGACTGCTGCTGGTTCTATGATAGAAATTTTCTGATTTAAAGAGATCTAATTTAAAATCATCCATCTAAATTTCATGTTGACTTAGTTCCAAACACTAGCTTTTTAGCAGTGAAGTTGTTTTAATAAATTCTTCTAATTTTCAAAATTAATTGAAACAAAGGGAATGTATTTCATCAGAAATATGGTAACAAAAGGGTTATATAAGGATTTGGGTGTAAAGGAAATTTGAAATAAAATATGTAAGATTAGATAAGATTAATAAAACAAAAGCTGAATAAGCAATGGTCTTTGTAAACTTGTTATAGCGTGCATTTTTGTAAGAAAATCAAATATTTCAAGGATATTCAGTCAGAAAACCACATCCAGTTAAATTGGTAGAGTTAACAGAAAGAAAAGCAAAATGAATCCAAAGCAAGCAAAAATATGAAATAGAATTACAGATAAATCTATTCACATTTGTAAAATTATTTGAGCAACAGTAAAAGTTAAAATTTGAGTGTTACAAAACAAAAAAGTTTAACAATTAATAAATGTGTGTACACACATGTACTTATAACTGGCACAAATAACAAAGAATGTTAGTTGTATTTTCAAAGATTCTTTGGTCTAATATAACGTATTGATGGATAAATATAATGCTGGCTTTATGTGATTTAAAACCAACTGAGATTAACATTGCGATCAATAGCATTAACTTTTTCTATATTGAAATGCTTTAAAGCTTGCATCAGTATTGCATGTTCAATCAATTTTTACAATGTTTTGATAATCTAAACAGTCATTTATGGAACTTTTTGAAATAATGGATGCTTAATATTGTTCTAACAAACATTCCCTTAAGTGTCCTACAGTCATTTGAAATTATTCAAATACAGACATTTTGTAAGATAATTACTCAAGCAAAATTTTTCAAGAAAATCATGATGCATGGACAGAACAAGGGACTTTGTGTGGTTGTCATAGATTTCACAAATGCATTTAATATAGTATTTAACTGGTTAGCCTATGATGAGTACACAGAGAGTTTGGATATCTGAAAAAGTTTGTTTATATGATACAATCTCAACACAAGCAGAAGGGCTTGGGAAACACAGATGAATTCCAGTTGAAGTCAAGCCGGGCTACATGCTAGCACCAACATTATTCTCACTCTGTTTATCAGAGATGCTCAAACAGGCATCCTGCAACTCAACAGAAATTGTACACATACAGACAAGACCAGTGTTACACCTCAAAACTAACTCTGCAAACAGACATATTAGTATTTGCTTCTGGCAGTAGTTAGAAAGTTTGGCTTGAATATTAATATCTGGAAAACTGAAGTTATTTTATCAACCAAGTCCTCACTTTCGTCAAATGGTATAATTCAAGCCCATTATCATTGATGGGCAGAAGAGGTAAATCAATCTACTTATCTAAGGTAGTACAATCAGTAGTGAAAATAGTTTCAGTGATAAAGTAGATTGCAGCTTCAACAAGACCAGTTTTGCATTTAAAAGGAAGAGGGAATGACTGGAACAAACGGCATGTAATATCCCAAGTGAAATGCAAAGTATTATCCACACTATTATATGCGTCAGAAGCATGCAAACAAGTATATAAAAAAAATGCATGCATTCATGAAGCACCCAAAGTAGATCATTAATAGCAATTGAAAAGATAAGGTCAACACCATTTTCCTATTGAAAAACAAGCACCCCAGCATAGAAGAGATATTGGCACAGTAAAATATCAGCTGGTTTGCGTATGTGCAAAGGATGGAGAAAAGCTGTTACTGAGACATACTCTGCTCACAGTTGTCTACAGTATCAGAAACATGATCAGATTCCAAACGTAACAAGGAAAATTGAACAATGATACCTATAATTGGATCCCAACAGTTCAGGAGTAAAACCAGTTGAGGAGAGTGTTCCCTTTCGAAATGACTTGTGATTTAAGATACTAACAATCATCCTTACCCATCAACAGAGAATATGATGACTTAAGATTTTAAAAAATCCTCCTTTATTTTAAGATGTTTGATGAGAAAACTAGATGGTTCCTGGATTAGCAAGAAATAATAGCCACATCTCCTAAAAAAAGGTTAAGTGATCAAGGCTGCCCTGCTTGATCAGAGATGGCCCAGAGCTAAGCAACTAGATTTTCAATAATAAAAGAGAAAATTTTTTTCTGAAACTACTATTTACACATGTAACACTAACAACAGAGTTAGAAACTTTTGGGGAAATTATCAGGTTTTGCTTTTAATTGTTAATGCTGTTTCGAAATTGTGGAATTTACTTTCACAACAGCTGTTAAACAAGCACATAGAGGTATGAATTTTCCACTAAAATATTTCTTTACTTATATCTAGGGAGAAGAATCTAAAATTTAAAGTCTTGAGATTTAGATATGGAGTGGAACTAAATAAAGTACCTTGCAAGGAGCTTGCAAATTTAAGTTCTGAGATTTAGATATGGAATGGAAGTAAAAATTTCAGATAATACACATGCTTGAATATCTAAAAAAAATGGAGGGTTATGTGATCAAAATAGTAACAATACAGGAACAAATAAGTTGTGATATTAGAAGTGGGTTGGTTGATGAGGAGTGTCCAGAGCAAGGCAAAGTAATGAGCTAGTGAATCAACTGAAATTTGGAGGCCATGTTCCACACTCATAAACATGTCTCTTGTTCACACAGACTCATAGAAAAATGTAATAGCTGATATTCAGAAATATTATTATATGTACTAGTAGAACATAAGTATTATTTTCACAACTATATGTTACAAAGACTACAGTGTGTGTGTGCGCACGCGTGCACACACACATACACATGCATTATTTTACTGCTACAAGGAAAATGCTGACAGTTACTTGGAAGTTTCAGCCATAATCAGAGTGTAAACTATGCTTGTTCGCAAATCTCATTATATAATTACTTGGAGTTCATCACAAAGCCAATATTGAAAAAGCAAAAATTCTTAATCAGTCTTAAAACTGTCTGTAACCTGTACTCCTATATAAACCTCACAGTACCTACATTTTACACACATGCTCAAATGAAGTATAACAATAACATAAACAATAATTCCTTAAGCCACCCAAATAATTTCAACTTTAAATATCAAATCAGAAAAATGTTTCTACCATCCTTCTTTCCTACTCTCACCTATAGATATTATCATTTTCCCTTTCTTTCAGCTTCCTCTCACCATATTTATTCTACTACTAATTTTCATTCCTACAAAATTTTCTTCCACCCAAATAAATCATACATAATGGTATTTCTGTACATACCATGAAAATACCCCAGAATACCACACATACAGCTGTATTGCTTTACTCTTTCCACAAAATGAACCACAAATAATTATATCTAAGACTTGCAAAACCAAAATAATTAGCAGTCCAGTTGAAACTTCAAAGTGACATTTCTTTGTAAAATATGTCACTCTATGGAAAGGTATTGAGATCCTTCAATTCAATGACGGACTGTTTTAAAATTTAACTAATAACAAAAACACATGTACATATATGTGCAAGTGTGTACACACATACGATACAGGAAATGAGAAACAGTGGTTTACAAACAATTTAGTTACATTAATACTTGTATAGTTAAAATATTCTGAAATTTGTGTGTGTGTGTACACACACACAAACACACACCTGTGTATATGAATACATGTATACATGTAGTCATCCAATACAATTTATATGTGTATTTTGATCCTGTAGTCTTCATTTTGTCACAAGATATCCATTATTTCATACAAGCAAGACACATTGTATTTTGACAGTTTTACATATGAATAACTACTAGACCGGAACAAACACTCTCATATCATACAATTAATGTTGATTATGAATTGGGACCTATATCTATATTCAGGTCAACAGTACAAGTACAATAGTATGCTTTGGAGTATAAATGTGTAAGTAGCAAAATTTTATCTCCTGCTTTGTTATCAGTAGTTCAGTACCTTAAGTTTACATCCAATTTTTATTGTAATTAAGTAGATACTTATATGGATTCTCCAAACCTCAAAAATATCACAACAGAAGTAGTTTGTATGATGCATATCAAGTGTGATATTTCTTAGTTCACAACTAATGCTTAAATGATAACAGACAATGAATGAAAAAAAAAAAAACAATCTTAAGTTGTAAAATGACAATTCAAAGTCATAAACTTACAACAGTTACTGATACAATAAAATCAATGAGCTATCACTTTAACAGTGTATGAGAAAACATGTTATTAAACATATCAGAATAGGAGGAAAATACAATTCAAAGAAAATAATGATGATCTGTGGTAAGAAAAACCAATTAATAAATCCATAAAATATAACAAGTTTGTATGACTCAAGAAGTGATGTTTCTATGTAAGCAAGGTTCTTTTCTGGGAAAGGGAAATGCAGTCAAAAATATTAGAGTCAACCTCTCCTAAAAGTACATGAATTTTAATAAATGCATGATGTAATGTGCAAAAGAGAAGGAAAAAAAACTAAAAGATGAAAAAAAAAAAAAAATCAAAAGAGAAGAGCCCTATTCAAAAGGCAATAAAATAATCTACAAAGCATCTGAAATTCAGTGAAATACTTGTATATTAACAATTGATAAATAGCAATAAAATGATAAATACGTACATACACATACATGTGTGTGTGTATGTGTGCACGTGTGTGTGTGTGTGATCACTGCTTTAACGTCTACTTTTCCAGACTAACATGAGTTGTACAAAGTATTATTGAGGAAGATTTTTCTACAGCTGGATGCCCTTCTTGTCACCAACCCTCACTTGTTTCCAAGAAAGGTAATATTTCCACACAGCCAGACATGTTTATGCAGGATATTGAAAAAAAAAAACACTGCTTAATAATTTTACAACTATCACATAATATCAAGACAAGGTGACATGAGCATATGCAAACTCACACAATGAGTTTCTTTCAATTTTCATCTATAAAATTCACTCTCAAGGCTTCTATTGCCGTGGGGCTATTATAACACAAGACACTTGGCTAAGGTGTCATGCATTAGGACAGAACACAAAATCATATATACATACATATATATATATCATTTAATGTATACAGTATAAAGATACAGGTTGCTAATAATTTCTTGCTTTAGAGACACTTGCCTAGACAGGATTTTATAACATGCCTTGTGTCTCCAAGCACTCTTCAGGCTGAGCATTCTATATGCAAGTCAACTATTAATAGCTTATATCTTTATATTGTGTACATTAAATGATATTTATCCCTTATTGGATGGAGTACTTTTAAGGAAACAAACTATGTGTGTGTATATACACACACACATATCAAAACATACATATATATACCTATACTTACATATACAAACACACACACATATATATTCTATTCTATTAATGCTTTCAGCCATAATGACTCCTTGGCCCTGTGTATTTTGATTGCAATATTTGTGAGTCGATATTGGAATACTTGAAAACAGTCAGCACTGAGTTGCATAGTGACGTCTTAAACTCACTTGAATACTGTGTTCAAATCTTTCCATAGTATCTTCGGGGTCCTTGAATGCTTGTGATACTTCTTTTTTTTATCATCAGTATACCTGGTGAGAGTGGTTGAGTATCTGACTGAAACATGTCTGAGGGAATCACCATGAACTAATACAGTTTCCTAGGCACCTCAATTAGTATTAATGTCTTCTCAGAGAGAAGACCATTGGTTGTGACTTTAAAAAAAAGTCACACAACCATTCCCTTAGTTTACTAATGATACCAAGGTCATGCAATTTGTGACAGATCATCCCATGATTGACTTTGTTGAAACCCTTGACAAAGTTGAGATATATCATCTACAATTGACTGGTTGAGTTGTTTCAGTACTCATAATGTTGTAATAGCTGTGTGAGATGGCTCTTTCCTGCATAAAAGCCATGCTGTATGTCAATGAGTAGGTCATTTTCTTCTTACAAGGTTTTCCATGGCTTTGCAGACATGTGGTGTCGAGAGATAGGTCTGTATTTGTTAGCATCTGCTCTGCTCCCTCCTTTGTGGATAGGGCATATGATACCTCTTCTAACATTTTGGGAAATTTGCTATTTGTGATGAAACTTTGGTAAAAGAATCTGCAACAGTTTTATAAGAGCTTTCTTGTTTTTAAAACAACAACTGGAAAACAATCAAGGCCTGATACTCAGTTCCTCACACAAATGAAATGGATACTTGTTTCTTGTGTGTGTGGAGCTGCTTTGTTGAAAAACTCATCATGCTTGCTTATTTGCATATTGTCCAGTGGGGAGGTGAAAACACTTTGGAAATGTTTAACCTCCTAGAGTCTGCAGTCAGTGACTGTTGTAATAAACAATGGCTTTATCAGGTAGCACAACATAACAGATTCTTCTGCAGATTTGTAGCAGGCTTAGGGCTCCATTTATATTTTCAACTGCCTTGGTTCCTCTTCCTTTTCTTTTTCATGGGGAGTATGAGTGTTTTCAATATCTAAAATACTGTTTTTGGTGTGAGACTTCTTGCTATTATAAGGTTCTTTAAGCAATTTGAGATTGTTATTCTTTATCTCATAAGAATCCTACTGTTCTATATTTAAGAGATGAGGAATTATGTACATTATTTACATTCAATGGATATTTGTCCTAATCTTGTTTGTTGTTAACACAACGTTTCAGCTGATATACCCTCCAGCCTTCTTCAGGTGTCTTGGGGAAATTTCAAACCTGGGTTCTCATTCCTAAGGTA
>JARUKP010001078.1:0-10029 GCA_029874955.1 Octopus insularis
TAATGGTGAGATTATTTTCCTTCTATTTACTTTTTGATTTATTATTTATTACGGATATATTGTTACTTAACGAAATGCTTAAAATGTGAATAGGTATTTATGTCTACATAAGATG
The DNA here is from genome assembly GCA_029874955.1 of Octopus insularis. Classification (NCBI taxonomy): domain Eukaryota; kingdom Metazoa; phylum Mollusca; class Cephalopoda; order Octopoda; family Octopodidae; genus Octopus; species Octopus insularis. The sequence goes on from JARUKP010001078.1 coordinate 116, forward strand.
ATAGGTATTCCACAATTATTTTATTGATGGGAGATTTTTATGGAATTTTTCTTTTATTTAGGGAAATAATTTAAACATAGAGTGGTATTTATGTCTACAAGAGAATGTTTTAGGCATTGCATTCTTTTATTTAGACGTAATCTATTGATTGATTATTTTGTGTATTGATTAGTTCGTGTATATGAATTATAAGGAAGGGTTTCAGTAATTACTGAACATATCAATATTTTGCAAGTTTAGAAGGTTAACATATGTTCCTTGCGATGTAGTTTTAGGATAAATAAATGAATTCATTTGCGCTCGGAATCTAGTTTTAATATCGGTTGTGCTCCCCATATTTTTTTTTGATTGGTTGGGTTTAGATGTTAGTAATTGGCATTTATAGACTACGTCTTATTTTCTTAAACTGAAGCTCTCTAAGGGCAGTGTTCAGGATTGTGACAGTTGCATGCTTGTTCCCCCTATTTGGGTTTTAGAACGTTGTCCCAAAATAATTTCTATTGATTTCATTAGATTCTAAATGCTAACAAGTTATGTTTAACCCATTATTCATATTCATTTGATTTGTCCGAATAGTATTCCTAACCCCTTGTTGTGATGCATCGATTATAATTTTTCCCCACGAAAACAGAGAAAATACAAAGCAAGAAAAAACAACAATATATATATGTGTGTGTGTGTGTGTGTGTGTATAGACATACATGCGGACAAACACTCACACACGTACCTATTGATATTTATCGTCCTCATCATCAACGTCATCATCTTAGTTATTACTACCGACAGCAGCAGCAATACTTATAACTGAACTATTGCATCATTGTCAATATCTCCGTATACGGGCGGATGTCATATTTTCAGGTTACAAACTAAAGTTCATAGCAAATATTTAATATCATCGATATTGTTTATCATGTGTATCATATGATATTTGTTCGGATTTCTAAGTGAAAGTTTCAATTTATATATATTTAATAAAAGGACAGTATAACACAATGTAAACATATAGTATATTTGATTCATTTTCTCTCGATCAACAGACGGATATTGAAATCTGTGAAACCTTATCCGGATTCGACAAGTTTCTCTTTTATATTGTGGATTTATCATACCTATGATCCTAATGCTTTCAAATGTGGTATAGCATTATGTAGGCAAATATTTACATCTAGACCTTTCAATGTTTTTCCTATATGTTTCTCATTGGATTCTAATTTTCGTATTTCTCGTACATCGTTTGTAATGGGCTTTCGTAATCGATCTCTTCTCATTTCGACTATCAAGCAATTTCTTACAGCACTAAATATTTGATGTTATTAAATCTATTTAAACACTATATCAATAATTTCTAAAACATCTCAGTAACTGCACAGATATGTTGACTAATTGTTCTACAACCTGTCAATGTAACTTCCTTTTCTCTCAGTCGCACTTTCTACGGATTATGCAATATAGCGCTTTTATATCTGATCTTATAAAAAAAAAATCTACAATCTTACTTTGTATGGAAACCTACTTTTATGAGGTTCAATATAGGTACGTCTGTTTTAATCTTTTCTTCGCTGATCTTGTGAGTTGATATGAATTTTGATATGAACCTCCGAATATATGCATTTGCTTTTATGTGCTTAAAAGCCAACTATGGCTAATGATGAATCGCAAGAGAATATATAATATTAATGGAAGTTTCTATGAAATACATATTGCATCATTGTTGTTTACATAGTATTTCGATAGTATACATACCGAGCTATTTGTAAATAAATCTAATGCATTAGCATTTAAAAGATTACCTCATACTCTACAAATATATATGAGCGTGCTGTGGAAGGGCAGTGTTACATAAGCAAAATTGTAATATCTTCCTTATAGCTAACACTCATACATATTGATAGGTATTGTCTTATAAGTGAAACCTCATCATACGCAACACTGGTTTGTAATTTGTCAATATATTACACAATAAATTTTATGTAAAATTGTTACTTAGGGAAAATGGAATGAGGTTAATAATATGCCATCATTTTTAATGCAAATTAATGCTCATCCAAGCTAAATCATTTTGCACTGATCCTGTTTCTCACCACATGAACCATCACCGAACTAATGGACTATTCACAAAACCCGATATCTTATTTTTCTCAATATAATACAAAATGATAATGGTGTGCGAATGAACAGAAATAAAGTCATCTTGTGCTACTGGTTTAATTATAATCACAACGTTCCTCTAAAATATCAGAGCGTTAAGAACAATTTGCTTAAAGTACAAAGTTTTCGAGAGGCACATATTTCAGATATATAAATGTGATTAACACTGAATTAACAGCTTACCTTATAAAATTAAATTGTAAAGAAACAAAACTACAAATTCATTACAGATGAATCACTCAAAAAGTATAATATTTTACGCGTAGATAAAATTGAATGGATTCAACTGGGAATCAGATTGTATTGTAAACGTGCTTTCACATATATGTAAAGATTGCGGTAAAGGACAGAAATATAGTGACATTTTGAAATACGGAAACTGAATTTATGTGCCTATTTTCAAATATGAACAGTCAATAACACGCTAATTTATATAAATTAATTTTGAAATGTTCTGGAAGTTTACATTTGAAGTATATTGAAAAGAATTGTTTTAATTCGAGTAGATATGTTTATACATTCGCTCTATGATTTGCCATTTTTTGGCAAGAACTGTAACCGTATGCTATTAGCGGTTTAAGAATAGGATATAAAAATACATTACAAATTTCAGTTGAAGTTGTTTCACTTTACATTCGCTGTTAATGACCCTGGAACTGGAAGAAATCCAAAAGGAAATTAACTATTCAAAGTAAATTGCTCGCATGCTAAACATAGCATGCAGATTCTGAAAATATTTACAAGACAAATAATTGAAAGAAAGAAATTTATTGAAAAGGAAATAATTAGAATGCGAATGTGCATAGATTTTATATCCAATGATCTACAGTTAATGAAAGATATATCGAAAGCTCTCTGACGCAGCATTAATCTATGATAAACAAATGCTCATTCATATATTGGGAAAATAATTTGTTTGTTTGGCGATCAAAGGCGATAATATTATTGATCAAATGTTGACAATTTTATTTGATAACGTAGACTTTAAAGAAAATAATGTTTCACTCTTGGACATTATACCACACATTTACATGATTCTTAATGATAACAGTGTAATCGGTAATGCGAAAGTAGAATTTAGTAGGCATCCTATCGGGAAATACTTGACAAGAAAGTAGAATTTCTTTACATAGTTGATACATAATTTTCAAAACTGAAGGATATATTAAAAAAAAAAAAAAAATAGCATGACATTTTTGGACAGAAAACTTTAGTGTTAGTGGCGCTCAATAACGCTCTTATTTTCGCAAAAAAAAGAGACACTAACCTTCGTATGAGAGAAATAAAGGTGTTACTCACTGCTCGGAAGACATCGAATTTGATAACAAAGTATTAGAAAACCCAAACCTAACCGTATGTGTGTTGATTATTGGGTAATAGTGAGAACCCCTAGGAAAGTTTATATTCACCGCGTCTCGGAACTGCCAGACCAAATTCGATTTAACTTGTTTCCCAAACAGGAGGATGAACCAGATAAATCATTTAAATATTATCTTAAATAATAATTATATCTGTCTCCAACGCCAGTTGTATTTACTTTTTCCCCTTCCATAGTTGGTTCAGCAAGTCTTTCTCAGTAAAGCTACACTCGTTGAGTTTGAAGCATAATCGTAACTTTACTTAAATATTTTCGAACTTGTTCTCGTAAGCATGTTTATTATTATTATTATTTCATAACTTGATAGTTTTATACCTTGTATTTCCATTTATTTAGGTTAATAACCGTATCTTAATATGATACAATGCTATGGATGTTTAATTTATTATATTTACAATCTTTGCTCAGTTTTACCTCAGTATATAAGTTTGTTTACATAAGAAGCAATAATATATAATGAATTCATTGGATTCTCTCCCTTCCTCCTTTTCTGGTTTTTAGTTTGCCATTTTTTTTAACTTTTGATTTTTGGATTTTACGGCGGTCCATTATGCCTTCCGCCAATTTAAACTTTTAGTATAGCGTTCATAGCCTCTCTCTCCTAATAGTTCCCTGTAAACCATCGTTCTTTTTCTAACGGTCATTTCTAACAGTCTTGTTTCTAACGGTCATTTATAGTGTTATAACTCGTACGTAACCTTAACATTTAGCACAAGTCTTGCTTTTGTATGTTGGTTCCCTGACGATGAATTTATGTGCAATTCCAGCACCTTTTACTTCTTTGGAGTAGAGTGCACATATATTTTGAAACATATGTAGGAATTAAAGGAACTTATTGATTATGTGCGTTTTGCTCCATTTATTATTATTCTTCATATCTACTCAAAATACATCAATTTAACATGATATTTCTACCTATTAAACGGGTATGATATCCCAGTTTTTGTGTGATTTTTGCTACCCTGGTAACTATTAACATATTTACACTATCGAGGTTTGTTCAACCGAGATAATATTAATATATACATAAATTAATATATATTTATATATGGTAATGATAATAAAAAGTGACAACAAAAGAATGAGACCTCGATATTAGATAAATAGAGGATTATCTATATATATATTATAGTTTAGAGCAAACAGTAAGTTATCATTATAGTACTTGGAGTTTCGAATGTCGGAGCGAAGAAGTACGATTCATTCTAGTCAGCTATTAATGGTAATAGACGTTATGAAAAACTGTTGAATAAAAGGGAAGTCACTCTAATAGGTAGAAAATGAAAAAAAAAAGATAAAAAAGATTGACCATTATGTAAACCTCCTCGAGGAATGTGAATACGCTGGCTGGAAAGTGGAGCATTTTCCAATCGAAGTCGGATGTAGAGGGTTTGTTGGACACAGTGTGAGACGACTATTGTTATAGTTAGGCCCAATTCATCATAAAGTAAATACTACCATGACCGATATCCAAACTACAGTGGAAACGGCTAGTCACTGGATTTGGTTAAAAAGAGATGATGAGGGATGACTAGAAGAATATTGAGCTTTAATTGATAACCAGTTGATCTAGCAAGCGGGGCCTTATATCAGCTAGGACAGGGGTGGGGTGCACATTGATGCCGTTATAATGGGACTAGAAGGTTCCTGATACGTCTGGAGTATATCCTTCTCTCATTACAATTATTATAATTTTTTTTGTGAAGTCTTAGGATTCTGGAACTCGAAGAAGAAGAGGCTTACAAGCAGATGCAATTCATTGGTTGTTTATTTGGTTCTCATTTCATGGGGTTTGCTCCGAAGACCATCTGTATGTCAGCGCGTAGTTCGTTAGCTCCGTTTGAGAGGTACATTACCTCTGGAGATAACGGGTAATGTTAGAGCGGGTTAAGAATCTGCTGTGAGCTGCTAGGTTGCAGTGTTGCTCAACGTGAGCGCCAACACGAGAGAAGAGAATGGGTTACTCAATACACCTCCTTAAATAGATGTTGCCCACAAGAGCCTCGCTGTGGTCTCGTGCATGGCAAACATGGTTGTAGGTGAGATCTCGCTCTTGTCTCGGACCTGGCAATGGCTGCCGGCGAGATCTCGTACAAAATGGTGCTGGTTTCTTGTGTCACGCTACGGGGCTGAGAATGACAGTTCGAAAATTAGACTGACTGGAGCATGCACAAGAAAGCATAGATGGCCACCGATCACAAACAACAAGATGTGGTACAAAATATAATACAAAATGTGAAATTGAGAGAAAATAATCACGAGCAATATAAAAGGAGCGTGCACAAAATATTATTTTACAGAGTTCAACAACAAGGCATTGGTATTGTTCAGCACACGAGAAACACTTGTCTGTCACAGGAATAAAAAAGAAAAATGGTTAGATGTAAATAGTTCTAGTGAGTTTTTTAGGCCAATGCACAGTACAGCCTGTCCTGGTGACATAGGGTTTGTTTGTGTTAGGTAGTGGCGACGAAGGTGGAGTTGTAGGTGATGGTGTGGTCAAAGGTACATGTGCAGGTGAATGTAGGTGGTTGTAAAGGATCAAAGGTGGGCGTGTTTGGGATGTCAACGAAGGGCGTGGACACCTCAAAATGAGCCCTTTTAAGTCTGTCGATCGACATGGTCTCTGCCCGACCATTGATGTCGAGACTAAAAGTTTTGGGTGTGCGCGATAGCACACGAAATGGTCTCTTATAAGGAGAAACGAGAGGTCCCTTGACAGAATCATCCCGAACAAAAACGTGAGTCCATTTGTCAATGTCCGGTGGGACATGAGAAGGAATAGACTGGTCACGTGGATGCATAGGTGGAAGGCTTGAGAAATATGAGCGAAGTCTGGTGACATACGACGTTGTGTCAGGACGCGATGAATTGTCTGGCGCCAACATTGTGCCAGGGAGTGCCAGGATGGTACCGTAAAGAGTTCAGCAGAGGGGAAACCTAAGTTTGTTTTAGCAGCAATACGACAACCAAGAAGAACGATAGGCAGGAATTCTGTCCAAGATTGTGGATCAGGAGTGGCACGTAGAGCAGCCTTCAGTTGCCTGTGAAAACATTCAATCATCCCGTTGGAAGCTGGATGGTAGCTGGTCGTACGAATGTGATGAATGCCTAGGATTTGCAACAATTCACGAAATAAGGAAGCTTCGAACTGGCGTTCACGATCAGTGGTTATTTTAGCTGGGACACCAAAGCGAGAAATCCAGTTAGAAACGAAAGCTCGAGCAACTGACTCAGCGGAAATGTCCACTATTGGAATGGCTTCAGGCCAACAAGAGAAACGATCGACGCATGTCAACATATAAGAGAACCCGTGACTGACAGGCCATGGTCCAACCAGATCAATGTGGACATGACGAAAGCGAGTCTCCAGTGGAGAAAACTGTCCAAGAGGAGCATGAATGTGCCTGTTGACTTTAGAACGCTGGCATTTCACACAAGAGCGTGCCTAAGCGGTGATGATACGGCGCATTTTAGGCCAGAAAAACCAAGCCATAATAAGCTTCACTGAGGCAGCGATGCCAGGATGTGACAGTGAATGCAAGACATTGAAAACAGAATGCTGGTGTGTCGCAGGCACAAATGGTCTGGGAGAACCAGTAGCTGTGTCACAAAGGATTGTACCTTCAGCAGACAGAAGTGGAAGATAGGCAAACTTTCAACTTGGTGGAAGTTAGATCCAATGTATCCAGAGCTGGCTGATCCTGCGCAATGACAGTTAAATTGATTGCAGCAGGAGTTGAAAGGGAACATATAGGAAGACGAGAGAGTGCGTCAGCAGGCACGTTCTCTGTTCCAGGCATGTGCCGAATGTCACTCGTGAACTGGGAAATGTAGTCCAGGTGACGAAAAGCATGAGGCGAATGTTTGTTCGAGTTGGAGGACAGAGCAAAGGTAAGAGGCTTGTGATCAGCATAAATAACAAAATCCCGGACCTCGAGTTGATGCTGAAAGTGACGAATTGACAGGTAGATCGCTAAGAGTTCACGATCAAACATACTGTAACGACGATCAGCTGGTTTTAATTGATGAAAAAAAAAAATGCCAAAGGCTGAGTTTGATTGTTGACAGTATGTTGCAAAACAGCACGAACCGCAGAATCCAATGTATCAACTGTTAAAGAGAAACGAGCATCATGAGTCGGATAGTTGAGAGCCGCGAAGTTGAAATAAGTGTTGGAGATGATTTTCATGCGTGTCGCTAGCTATGAGCAAATCATTGACGTAAGCGAACACAAAATCGAGTCCACGGACAACTTCATCGATAAACCTCTGGAATGTACTCATTTCATTCCGCAAACTGAAGCTCATAAACAGAAACTCGAAACTTCCAAAGGGGCTGGTAACAGCAGTGTCAGGATTCATTGGAATCTGGTGATAAGCCCGGATGAGGTCAACCCTGCAAAAAATGGTACAACCATGCAAGCTCGAAGAAAATCCTGGAGATCCTTATAGGATAGTGATCGGGAACAGTGACCGCATTTAAACATCTGCAATCCCCCACCGGGCGAAAGTCTGAATCCCTTTTCCTTGCCAAATGTAGAGGAGATGCCCAAGGGCTGGTGGAGGGGCGAATAAGGCCTAGTTGAAGCATATGTTCAAATTCAGAATGAGCCTTTTTGAGCCGATCAGGAGCGAGTCACCATGGACGCGAAAAAACAGATGGTCCAGAAGTAGTGATATAATGGCGAGTTGAGTGTGTAACTTTTACTGATTTGAAAGTCAGATCCACCAGCTCTGGGAAAGAAGCCAAAAGGGAGTGGAACTGGTCACCAGCAGTGGCGACAAAAAATGATGGACTGAAAACAGTATCAGTAGTAACACGAGTAGGCATGAACAAAGACGTAGAATCGTCCACGAGTCTCTGTCGCCTGACATCTGCTACTAAGTGAAAATGGTTTAAGAAGTCCGCACCCAGAATGGGGTATGGTAGATCTGCTAAAACAAAAACCCACCTAAAATCCCTTCGAAGGTTGAGATCCAGGTGTAATGAGACCTGACCCGCGTGCAAATTGATGGCAGATTGCTTCGGCTTGTCTGAAGTAAAATGCAAAGGCCAAATAGGACAGCTGGATCCAGTGTCAACCATAAACGCTTTGCCAGACACATGATCCTTAACAAAGAATGCACGATTAGATGAGAATCTTCGGGAAGAGTCTGACGTGCTCAAATCTTCCGTAACTATTTTCCCAACAACTGGAACGAACATGGTTGGGTGCAACGATGGGCTTTCTCCTTGTAAGTGGCATGGTACCAGCAGAGATTGGAACCCATTGGAGCAGATCTGGTTGATCGTGACTTAGAACTGCTTCTGCTGCGAGGACGACGAAAGCTGGCGTGTTCTCGCTACAATGTGTCCATGTGACGTGCTAACACATCGACTCTCTTCGAAATGTCGTCATACGACGAGGGAGTGGACTTAACGGTAGTAGAGGAAGCTACGACAGTGCCTGAACAGGTATGATGAGATGCAGGCTGCACAGTGAACTCAATAATTCTGTCCGCCATGGTGGCTAACTGGTCGAGTGAATTCGAGTTGACCGCTGTAGCCAGTATGGATTGGACATTCGGCGACAGCCAAGAGAAAAATAAATTTCGGAGCAGAGAATTGTCCTCTGGCGATGTGTCGCTGAGTTAAAGTAAACGACAAAGAAACTCAGATGGCATTCTGTCTCCCAGGTGCTCATCCTGTATCAGCGTCTGGAATTTACTGTTGATGGATTGGATGTTCCGTCGGAGAACCTCAGATTTAACGGACGCGTTAGTCGCGTCCGGATGTAGGTCAGTGATAAGATTTCTCACTGAGCGTGCAAGAGGGGTAGGCATCCCACAATGCAATAGACTTAGTTACTGTCTGTGAGGTACCGCATGAGCCGTAAAATAAATGTCCAACTGGGCGAACCAAAGCGTGACATCACCAGAATTCGCTGGTAAATGGGGAAGACTCATTTTTTTTTTCTTTACAGAGGAGGGAAAAGAAAAGGACCAAATAACCGACAAAGTGTTGCTGGAACAGTAACGTGTGTGCTGGAACAGTAACGTGAGTGCTGGAGTTGTGGCCATTGATTTGTTTATGAGTTGGGAGCAAGTGAAAATCACCAGTCCGTGATTCGATTGAGGCATCTACACAATAATGCTTGCAGCTGCCGAAAATCCTTTTTCTACGTCGGGGTCACCATTTTATAATGGGATTAGAAGGTTCCTGATACGTCTGGAGTATATCCTTCTCCCATTACAATTATATTTTGTAGTCTTAGGATTCTGGAACTCGAAGAAGAGACTTACAAGCAGATGCAATTCATTGGTTGCTTATTTGGTTCTCATTTCATGGGGTTTGCTCCGAAGACCATCTGTATGTCAGCGCGTAGTTCGTTAGCTCCGTTTGA
>JARUKP010001079.1:0-10027 GCA_029874955.1 Octopus insularis
CTCAATAAACACTCACAACGCCCGGTCTGGGAATCGAAACCGCGATCCTATGACCGCGAGTCTGCTGCCCTAACCACCGGGCCATTGCGCCTCCACTTGCAACAGTTTATACATTGTTCCTTTCTCCCAGACCTAGCTAGTATGAAAATAAAAAAATTATTCTACTACCTTATTTTCAACAGATGCTACTGTTCCAGCATCATTGTTTCCAAAACAGACTCTCGCCAAAATTCTTTCTTTTGAGAAATGCTTCCATTTCCCTTTATTTATTCTTCTGTGTGCATGCATGCAATATTGTTATCCTTCTTACAAATGTCTGTCATCGACCTGTTACCATACTCAGGCAATAAGATAACTCTTTTACTCTTAAAGGGTCCCACTGAACAAAAAAAATAGGAGTGTCTTAAAACATCACATTCACAAGAGAATCATTAAATCCTGTGTTAAGTTGTTAGCTTGGATAATAGTTGTTGCTTGCCTGATTCCTACCTTGGAAACTACCACTGCATCTTACATTCATTTATTTAATTAATTTAAGTTTCTATATAATACCAGAAGACCATGACAGACTAGAAAAATGGTATCTAATACCATGTATATATAGTATATTTTCTGGCATACAAGTCAACTTAGTATATAATGTAAACATTGTCACTATCTTTCCAAATTTTGTTGCATTTCATATGAAATTTTTGCTACTCTAAGGTTGTCTTGGTATGTATCTACCATTCCTTGCTGTAAATTTTGGTCTGAAAATTTTGACTTGCATGCCAGAAAACATGGCAAAAAAAGAAGAAAAGCAAAAACAAACAAGAAAATTGCAGCAAAGCTACATGGAAGTGGTGTTAAATGTGGGATTCAGACCATCATGTAACTTGTTTTATTTCTCTCTTCCATTTAATTTTGACATGCACATTGCATGTTCATACTTCTCTTTCTGGTCTCTACTCAAAACTGTTTACAGATCACAACCGTCTCATGAACTTACGTTCATGAGAAGCACTTCATGCTCCAATGGTTGTGAAAAAAACTGCTCAGTCATGTGATCTATTCACATATATGAATTATCAACTTGAGTTGGAATTTATTGAACCCAAATACCATCAGCTATTTGTATCTGATGCTCTACCAGTAATTCTGTCTACCACTCATTTTATAGCTTATTCAGATCTTTTGGATGTGAGATATTGACGACAGCCTGAGGATTGTTTTGATTCTTTCACAGTATTTTGCTGAAATTCTTTTCTCGTCTTTGAAAAGTCCCCTTTATTTCTTGCAGATTACAGATGATTCTAGTTGGGCGCTTGATGCTTTGGACAATGTCATCATGCAGTGTACACAGTATTATCTTCGAAATGTAACCAAATGGGAAACTGTAGATGGTAACATAACTGCAAAAGAACTTACATTCTGTATCAATGAATGCAGTGGCAACGGGAAGTGTGTTGATGGTAAGTTATGTATAATGCACACATACACACACACACACACACACACACACACACACACATGCAACACACACATACACATACACATATGCATGTATACCTTTTACTTGTTTCAGTCATTAGACTGTGGCCCTACAGGGGTACCACCTTGAAGAAATTTTAGTCAAATGAATTGACCCCAGGACTTTTTTTTTAAGCCTGGTACTTATTCTGTCAGTTACTTTTGTTGAATGATTGAATTACAAAAAGTAATATGAAGACTGTGTATGCTATGTATGTATAATATATGCATGTGAATGTGTGTGTACGTGTTTATTTCTGTGTGTTTGTCTTTGTGCCTGTTTTTTCCCCACCACCATCACTACTTAGCAACAGATGTTGGTGTGTTTTACGCACCCCGTAACTTAGCAGTTCAGCAAAAGACACAATTAGAATAAGTACTAGACTTATAAAGACTAAAAAAATCCTTTAAGATGGTGCTCCAGCATGGCTGCAGTCTAATGACTGAAACAAGTAAAAGAATAAAAGAATACTACATCATACATACACACATATAGATTCTGCAACACTATTGCAAAAGTAGGTAGAACTTTTCACTGCTTGACATAAGTCATTTGAAATTGTGCATGTTGGCAGAGTAACTATTCACCTGTACAGAGGTACTACTATTTTGTATTGTCTCCATCACAAGTAATGCATTTGCACCATCTTTAACCTCAATTGTTGAATAAAAAAATTCAGGTGTGCACTGTCATACCAACTTCTTCACTGCTACTTTCATCTCATCTGTATCTTAAAATCATTGTCCTCAATCATTGTCCTTTATTGTACTGAACAGGTGGAAGTTTAAGGGCACCAGATCCCAACTATGCAATGAATGGGGGACCATAAACCATCTCAATTTGCCAATTGCCTGATTTGTCATCAAAGATGTGCATGGTTATGCATTGTCTTGATGAATGTGGATTGTTTACAGATTCTTGTTTTGTCCATTTACCTTAAAGGCTACTTTAAGCTTTTTAAGCATGTCATCGTACTGCATGTTGTTTACAGGACAACCATGTTCTAGAAGGTAAAAAGAAATTATACTTTGTCATCCAAAAAAGGGTCACCATGACTTTCTTTGTTGATTACTGGCTCTTTATTGGGCTTTTATTTAGAGGAGCAAGACCTTTCCATGCACTAAGGTCATTGTTTGAATCAGAAAGATGCGGCTTCATTTCAACCCCTGTCACCAGATCAGAAATAAGCATATCTTCTTTGGCATGAAACACTTCCAGTAAATCAGATCCAATCAGATCAGATCCTGCAGATCCACCCTTCTCTCCGTTAAATTAGGTGTCAGCTGTCTAGATACCCACATTGCACACACTTTCCAATACCAAAGTCTTTCATCGTCTTTTTTAATGCATTGTGACCACAATCCAGTTGTGCAGCAAACCCATGTATTGTGACTCATCTGTCTGTATCACTCAGTTCATCCATTCACTGAAGATTCATGTCAGTGGCTGAAGTTGATGGTCTCCCACTGTACGGCTTGTCTTCAATGCTGATTATCCCTCCTTTAAACTTAATCCATCTGAGCGCATTGCTCTTGTTAATGGTGTTTATCTCCAGAAACAAGCTGCAGCCATCTGAATGTCAGACAGCTTGATCTCCTCCTTTGTCAAAAACTCAATGACAGCACACTTCTTGTGCTTAGAGACTATTATTTGCCTGCAATGAAGAAAAGCAGGAAGAGATACAATAAAGAAACAGTTTATGAACAAATGCAGTTTGAGTGACTTATGACAATGTCCACTTTTACATTACTTTAGGTACAAACTGTGTATGTAAGTTTGGAATTTTACATTTAAAGAAAGACGCAGATGTCCATGTCACCACTTACAGTAGAGTACTTCTGAATGAGTTACACATCAAATTAGCACTCATTAACTCCTTCGAGATAAGTTAACATTGATTTTCAAGGGAGACAGGTGAAAGTAAACAAACATCAGCAACCACTTAACCAGATTGCTCTAACATTACCAAACAGTCTTGTATCACATTCCAGTATATGATGGATATGTAATTCAGTTCCCATAAGTGATCTTGTTCACTTTTTGTTGCAATCTTATAAAAATCTTGATCATTTACATTGTAGCTATTTATGATATACATATAAAATACAGGTATCATGCTTTCGCTAATTGTTTTAGGTCCTATGTTGTTCCAGACACTTTCTCATCTCCTCATCCTTGGTCTGACGGAGCATCCAAGATGTGACAGTTGGTGAGAGCAAGGCTTGTACCAGTACCCTGGTAGATACTCATTATTGCTATATAGACTAGAATGGTATGAAGTGCTTTGCACATCACATCACCCAATCTAAGAAATGAACCCTCAACTTAATGATCATGAGCTGAACACTTTAATCACTAGGCCAAACACCTTCACTGTGTGTGTGTGTGTGTGTGTGTGTGTGTGTGTGTATACACATATAAACACACACGCACGTGTATGTGTGTGTGTTGTTAAGAAGTTTCCTGCCCAACCATGTATTCTTGAGTTCAGTCTCATTGCATGGCACCTTAGGCAAGTGACTTCTATAACCCCAGGCCCTAAAGCCTTGTGAATGGATTTGATAGACAAAAACTGAATGTAGCTTGTCATGTGTGTGTATTTAGAGAGAAAGCAAATGAAGGATAATATACACACATGTGTGTGTGTGAGAGAGAGAGAGAGAGAGAGGTGGGGAATGTAGTGCAGTGTTAGGAGCGGAAGAGAATTTTTAATATCTTTTGCAGAGATTTTACATATAATGTGTGAGACAAACATATGTGTGCTATCAAAAGGGTGAATGACATAAGATCGCCAGAAACATGCTGCTGCTGTTGCTTATTTTTTTAACTGGTTCTGCTATTTATTTTGTTGTATAGATTTTTATGTTGAGCTAAAGTCACTTGTTTCTCAGCAGTATTAATAATAAGTTGGGAACTGTTCAAAAGTTTTTTCATTTTGTGACAATAAAATTTAGTTTCCAATGTAGAAAATTGCACAGATCAGTGGATGGCTTCATCTGTCCATTACATAACTTTAACTTTAACCCTTCTGTTACCATATTTCTTCTGGAGTGTACTATCTTTGTCTCCATTTATTTTCAAAATACTGAAGAATTTAGTAATAACTTTGTTGTTATTAAACTGGTATTTAGCACATAAATTAGTGTGAAATTTTAATGGAAGGTTTGATTTTGATGACTTTGAGACAGAAAGTTTGTACTGTTCAATCAGAGGCAGTTTTGGGCAGGTTGGTATCAGAAGGGTTAAAAATGATATTGGCTCTATTATCTCTTGTAGAATTGGCACAAAGCCACAAATTTATGGGCAGGCAAACAGTCAATTAAATCAACCAGTTTTTTTTTATTTTATGAACCCTGAAAGAATAAAAAGCAAAATTGACTTTGGCAGGATTTGAACTCAGAATCTAAAAGGCTGGAATATATACCACAAGGCATTTTGTTCAGTGCCTTAATGATTCTGCAAATCATTTATCATTACCAATCAAAATTGTTTTTTTAAATCATTAAATGTGAAGGTTCTTTTGGTTTTTTTTTTCTCCTTAATCTATTGATTCTGTCAAATATTTGCCCTCTATCAAACAGTTCCCTATGTATGTGTGTTTAGTATGTTTTGCATGAAACAGTTTGCTGTCTATCAAACAGTATCATATGTATGCATTAAACAACGTACAGTGTATCAAATATTATACTATAATAAAACCGTGTGCTGTTAATAAAACAATGTGCTATGTATCAAAGAGTGAGCTATATATGTATCAAACAATATCCTATGCATGTATCAGTGTTGTGTATCAAACATTATGCTCTGTAGTACATGGTTATAAAAGATATCAAACGTTCTGCTGTTATATAACATAAGAGAGAGAGAGAGAGAGAGAGAGAGAGAGAGAGAGAGAGAGAGAGAGAGAAGTGGAAGGAGACAGTGTATATAATTCAACCAGATATGCTATTCATGGCTGCTGATGTTCTCACCAGGATTGAAATAGGTATTCCATGGTTATTGAACACTTGTGTTATCACAGTCAAACTTACTGATTGCCACAGCTCTCAGCTTCATCATACCAAGTATGGTTGGTTTTATCTTTCAATTATATGTTGTTTTTTTTTTGTGGCTTTTATAATTCTCAGTTATTTGTTTTTAGGTGTTTTTTTCTCCTAGATGCAACTCTGGAGGTATCAAAAAGATGTGTGCCTTGATGGTGGTACAGGAACAGTAAACAACTCCAAGATGTGTTGACATGCTTATACAAATGTCACAGAAAAATATCTTTTGCTGCAACTTGTTGCAACCATTGCAAGGCTGAAAAACTTGAGCAAATATACACCATCATACCACTCTCCCACAGCAATTAGTGCAGTCTTTATGAAACAAATCATTGCCAGCCATGCTAAAAACAACATCACAAAGTAATGATTGTGCCCATATTTCTGTTATTGTAATAAAATGAAGATCAATATTTTTAATGTAAGAGTCAGGTATGTGGACCTTGTTGCTTAAACTTCAGGCATTTGACAACAGTAATTTATAAATATATTTAAGCCAATCATAATTCATAGGGAATAACATATCATTCTTGTTTAGTTTCCCAAAGGTTTTGCATTACTGCTCATTGTTGGTTTGATATCTTCAGACCAGCTTCCATTCCTTTTCTATGTGTCACCAGACTTAACAAATTTCCAGATCTGTCAATCATCACATGGATTAAAGCTTTTAGGCGTTACTGAGTCATGGTTCAAAGAAGTTACATTTCATAGCTTTAATCATATGTTAGGTAGTAAACTAGGAGGAGTTCAAAAAGCATTTTAATTTTTTCACTTTGTCTTACCAAAGGCTAAACAGTATGCCCAAACTTTAATAGAACTCAATGGTCAGTTCGACTAGTGTGAGTTTGGATTCTGGTTGACCAAGGCAGTGAACATTTGGATGACTAGTCAACAAATGTTTGTAGATCAGTTATATCTTTGAATACACTGATGGCAATTAGATTATTCATAACAAATTCAGTGGCTTTCTCAATGTGTCTGGATTTGGCTATAGATGCAGGCAGGTTTAGAAGAAAGATGTTCTAATACGATCCCTCATTGAGTGATTCTGTATAGATCTTTGGATCAGAGATCAATTGTCAAATTTCCACAGTTTCCCTGTGGATGGCTGGTTTTTCTTCAACAATGATGGCGAGGAAAGACACACAAGTCAGACTCTGAAAGGACAACTTTGACACTTGGACCATTTGCCAAAGCCCATTATTGGCTCTAACAGTAGTTAACTAAACTGAACTGGTGGGGTGAGGTATATCATATAAAAATTACTGTTTATGGCAAGTGGCTGGAATGGTAGAGCAATTAGTGCCTTAGAAAAAAAAATGCTTGATTTATTTAGTTATGGTTTTTCATATCAAGTTCGAATCCTGCCTAATCAACTTTGTTACTCATCCTTCCAGAACCAGTAAAATAAAGCATCCTAAGTGACTGTGTGGTAAGAAGCTTGCTTCCTAACCACATGGCTTCAGGTTCAGTCCCACTGCATGGCACCTTAGGCAAATATCTTCTACTATAGCCTCAGGCCAACCAAAACCTTGTGAGTAGATTTGATAGACTGAAACTGAAAGAAGCCTGCTGTGTGTGTGTACGTGTGGTGCAGGTCATCTCTGTTCATCTATCACCACCACTTGACAACCAGTGTTGGTGGGTTTATGTGTCCTTAACTTGGCAGTTCAGCAAGAGATTGATAGAATAAGTACTAAGTCTTAATAAAAAGTACCAGGGTCAATTCATTTGACTAAAATGTCTTCAAGTTGGTGCCCCAGCATAGCTGCAATCTAATGATTTAAACAAGTAAAATTAAATGTAGAGTAATATTTGTATGAAATATTCCATGTGTAAATTGATTGTAGTTATATTAGAAGGCTAAAACAGCTAATTTGGTTTCAAACCATGTTAAGATTAACTTTATTTCTTACCCTATATGAGGCATCTTGTATGTGAATGGAAGTATATTAGAAGACTTAAAACAGCTAATCCAGTTTCAAACCTTGTTAGGATTAACTTTATGCCTTACCCTATATGAAGCACCCTGTACGTGAATGGAAGACTAAAACAGCTAATCTGGTTTCAAAGTTGTTTAGGGTTAACTCCATTTCTTAGTCATCCAACTTGAGCTGATTTCTTTTAATGGTTAGGTATGGAGGAGGTGATTGTGCCCATAGCCTACACATGGCCTCAAATATAAAAAGCAGTTATATACAGTGTTAAATCAGCTTTCCTATGCTATCTATCATTATGAAAAGATGCTTTGTTCCCATATAAAAGAAACATTATTCTTCTGCTTTTAGAATTTTCTGAAATTCTGTTGAGTATCTTTTTGTTATTTTGGCTCATTCTTCTGTGTATATATGTGTGTGTATGTGTGTGTGTGTATACACACAAGTACTTGCTATTTATATATAAACACTTAAAGTATATATTGATAAATAAACATACATATCCAGGCTTACACACAACTGCACACACATACACACAAACATGCATATTGTGTGTGTGTGTGTGTAAGTGTAAATAACAATGCATATATTGGTAAATATATCCTACACACGTGCATACACACCAAAACAAATATTGTGGTTGTGATTAACTGATATGATTTACAAAAAATACATCCACTCTCCCCTAAAGAAAATAGATGGAGGTGGAGTTGAGAAACAAAAGGATATTGTATGTGCTGAGATGAGACTCAAACCATATATTGCTTGGTGGCTGTTTGTCGTGTGTGTGTACATGCACATACGCACACTCACACATTTATACATATATATATATATGTATATACACACAAACATACCTGCACGCACGCATGTGCACACACACATACACACACACACATATTTATAAGGTACCAATGTAAAAGTGAAATTTTATCAGTTGCTAGCTCTGCTATGATAAATATATAAGTATAACATATGTCAGGGAAATGCTTTAGAAATTTGTTATGAAACCAAAGTTAAAATGGTGGTGGTTATACTGGTGTGAATTTAAGGAATAACTTCATCAGCATTGTATTCCTCCTCACCATGATCCTCTTTACTACCCTCTTCATCATCCTAATCATCAGCAACACCATCAGCATCTTTATAGCCATTGTTATTTATTTATTTATTTATCTATTTTGTAAAAGTGAAATTTTGACTGACCATTCCTGTGATGGATAGCTTAATTCTTGGAGAATCAAGATTTGATCATCCCTGAGTCAATCACTGCCTTGTGAATTAATTTAATTGGAAGAAACTGTGAGGAAGCCTGGCATGTATGTGTGTGAATTTATGCTTGTGGTAGCCTGTCATAGATACGTATACGTATGTGTTTATGTTTGTCTTCACACCACTTTAAAACTTGGCTTTTGTTTAAGTCCGTCATGACTTACCAGTTCAGCAGCAAAAAAGGACTGATAAAATAAGTACTGAACTCAAAAAAAAAAAAAAAAAAAAAAGGAAGTTCTAAGGTGGATTTGTTCATCTAAGCAATTGAAGATGGTATTCCAGCGTGATCACAGTCCAATGACTGAAACAAGTCATGGAAAAAAAGACTGGCAAGAACTATATCATACCTATAGAATAATCATGTGTGTGTTCTTAATAATGTGCATGGATATTGGTGTATTCCTTGTCACCATTTGAGCAAAACTGTGTGGTAATGTTTACATTCCATGATGATATTACAACCATTCACTCTGCACTTTGAAAAACTTGTGGAATTCAGCCATACTGGAGCACTGCCTTCAAGAGTTTTAGTCAAACAAATCACTCCTAGATTTTTTTATTCTGAAGTTTAGCACTTATTCTGTCATTCTCTTTTGCCAGTCCATTAAGTTATGGGGACATAAACAAACTAACACCAGTTGTTAAATATTGAGGGTGCAAACACAATAATACATGCGCACGCATGCATGCATGCACACACACACACACACACGTTCTTGATAATCTAATCAAATTTCTCACCAGGTTGTTTTTTAAGCTATGCACAGGCATTGGGGTGCGGTTAATAAGCTTGCTTTGCAACCAAGTGGTTTCAGGTTGAGTCCTATTGTGCAGCACTTTGAGTGTCTTCTATTGAAGCCCAAGTCAACTAATGCCTTGTGAGTGAATTTGGAATATGGAAACTGTGTGGAATCCTGTCACACACACACATACAGAGGGTTTGAATATATAGCAAATAAAAGACAGAGGCAGGTGAGGGAGCAATAAGCAGGTGAATTAGTTTTACTTTTGGGGAAAAAATGGAAATGCTTTTGATGTTTCATATCTATGTATGCATAGAAGCCATGGCTTTGAACCTAGGTGAAGCCACTCTTGGATGCAATAACCTCATGCATGAGCAATGGTCAGTGATGGTTTTTCTCAGTCTTGAATAGACAGCCATCAGTATCATGTGTGTGTATCTTTGTGTATCATCATCATCATCATCGTTTAACATCCGCTTTCCATGCTAGCATGGGTTGGACGATTTGACTGAGGACTGGTGA